>ML419904.1:31361-95259 GCA_005239525.1 Nicotiana knightiana | reverse complement strand
GACCTTCCTTCCAGAACCGAACCGTGACCTCACATATGCAAATCTCAACTCTACCCAACATATTGCATAGGCCATACCAACCTAGGAAAAAAGATACGGGAACTCCATGGTCCCTTCTGAGCTACAAGCAACTACGTGCCCAACTAGCCAAGAACTTCCATAGAAGCAAATTCACTACACGTCACCCGCACCTCATGCCAAAAGAAAATATGCACCCTTAACCGCGGTAGAAACCATCAGGAACTATCCGTAATCCCATTTGCGCAACACCAAACCATCAGGACTGAATTCTTCTAACTCAACCAAGATACGCAGGCCACCAAAAATCCAAGAGCATTGCTAAGAAACACCCGTAAAAACTCGTCACCTCATGAACACCCAAAGAACTAATCGTATCCCTTACCATGTTGATCCGACCTACCACCAAGTTGCCCTATTTACCCAAGTTTCTTCTGACTTACCTTCAAATTGGTACTTCTCCCGGTTGTTATACCACAATTTTCACCCCAGACTCACCACACGCGACCCAAGCACAAAAACATATCGTCTAAAGCTCATAAGCCGCCGAATACTCTCTCAAATATCCCCAAAAGTACCACATTCAAAATACTTACCCTGAAGAGACTTTTTGCGAATCTAAAGCCATTACCTTCACCTTCCTGATACTGATATGTAGAATCCGTGATGATGTAGAAATACTACAAGTCTTGACACCCTCTAATGTAAATCTCAATCACACTGACCAATTAGACATAACCGACTTGACCCGTTTGCACACTAACATACTAGGAAAGTAATCCACTCACTTGAAGCCACAAGCAAATTCATACACCGTACACACTTCACCTTTTACAATTTCCACTAAATCATTCAATAGAACCCAATTACCCAACAAAGTACATTACATCCTATATCGAAGAAACTTCCATTACTCGTGTCATTCCCAGACCCTGCATCTGCAGGCCATAATTGATCCACCAATATACCTCGAACTGAAACCAATACCACACATAATCACGCAATAAACTTATCATTAACAGACTCCCCCACTTGGCTCAAAGTCAACGATCGAGACAACCAATAATTCACAATGCCCATAATAACACTATCCGTCTAACATCTCAAGTTATCTGCAAATCTCGCATTCACCATTGTAACAGTCACGCCAACTTCCACAAGCGATCTAAACTCCAATTACAACACATATCATTTACTGGTAGAAGAGAACTTATTACAGACCTACATTGGGATCACACACCCTAGGACAATCCGCAGGAGATACCCCTACCCGCTTAGACCCAACTGATACCTCTCTATACACTTTTGAAGACCATAACTATCACGCAATCACTACACCTTTCTGCACTGGAACACATACAACGCCTATCCTCGAGGCGTCACAATACGTGGTAAAAACCTGAAGCTGATGGCAGAACTAACACTGGAGCGGTGGTCGCAGAAATCTCGAGCTTCTGGAAGCTCTACCCACACATGTCTAACCACATGGATACACTCACTAGACACCACGGGTCCCAATAATGCTACTGAACCGAGCCAAAATTCACACTCGGAGAATTTTTCATAAAGCCTTTCCTCCCTGAATCCCTATAATGCCATCCTCAATTACTGAGTATGCTACTCCTAGCTACGCAAATATGCCAGGACACCATCAACGAATACAATAACGAGGAGTGCTAATACGGCTGGAATACACCGTCAATCAAATACATGAATGCTACTGGGGCAATGATCGGCTTAAAAGACATCAACATGAACTCATAACCCAACAGAAAGATCCGCTTCACTCCATAACTACACAACATAAGAGGTCTTCCAATACACTCACAACTCGAAGCCATATACCAAACCGAGACATAAATCAAACATTCAATAGTTCTTGCCACATTTCTAGCCAACCCTTTTGTCACAAATCATAGTCTGAACACATCTAACCATCAAATTACACTCACTATGTAGCCATCTAGTCACAAGGTCCCGTTAATAATGACATCAACGGACATATAAGTCCCCAAATACATGTGCCCACACAATGAAAATCTCAGCACTCAAGCCATAGAATGAATCTGGCCTCAAGTCCTCCAGACTGGCCCTTTACCAACATGCCAAAATCACATCTCATCCATGGAAGTCACAAGTCATCGATGCACAGCTGATACCAAGCGCTCTCGTGCACGTTCGAATACATCGAAGGAATTCAAGAGTTACGCTCTTAGCTGAATTAAATGGGTCTGCACGACAAGAATTCAAGAATGTGAGATTTTTCCTAAGGGTTCCGCAGCCTCTTGAAGATAAGTACAGACATCTCTGTAGCGATCCGCAAGACTCTACTAAACCTGCTCATGACCGGTGAGTCCTATGTAACCTAGCACTCTGATACCAACTTGTCACGACCCCAAATCTAATCCAGTCGTGATGGCGCCTATCGTGGAACTAGGGCAGCCAAAACTACACTTAAATCATAATAAGCTTCCATTTACATTTAAACCTTTATAAAATAGTTAAAGCTACACTGAATATTAAATACAACCCCCGAGATCCCGGAGTCACTGGTCATGATCATCTACATAGAAATATACAACTCAAAAGAAATTAATTTCTACAATAGTAAGTAGGAGAAAGTGCAGGACTGCGGACGCATGCAGCTACCTCGCAAACCTCCGAGAATCTCTAGAACAGATAGACAGCTCACCCTGCCCTAACACCTGGATCTGCACACAAGGTGCAGGGAGTAATGTGAGTACATCAACTCAGTAGTAATGAAAATAAATCAGGCCTGAGCAGCAAGAAACACATAAAATCAATTCATCAATTCACAATAAGCACATCCTTTCTTTCCAACAATGTATATGTTAAATCATCACGCTTTAAAAGTCAATTTCAGTAAAAATCATTTGGAAATATGCTTGCCAATAGTTTCAACATAACTTTAAAGAAGTTTAGTGTAAAAATGCTAAAATCATAAAGAGGCCCCTCGGGCAAAACATATTTCATAAGTTTAGGGTGAAAGTGGTAAAATCATAAGTAGCCCCTCGGGCAAAAGCATGTATCATAATCAGCCCCTCGGGCATGCCTCACAGTCACTCATAATCAGCCCCTCGGGCATACCTCACAATCACTCATAATCAGCCCCTCGGGCATACTCATAGTCACTCATGCCTCCCAATCACTCGTCACTCGGCACTCGTCACTCAGCACTCGGTGCACTCACTGGGTGTGTGTGCAGACTCCGGATGGGCTCCTTCATCCCAAGCGCTAATATCAAGCCACCTCGTGGCGTATCGTATCCTCACAATCAGGCCCTCGGCTTCACTCAGCAGAACCTCTCAAAAGCCCCTCGAGCGAATCAGTCAAACGGGTTACTCGACCCAAAACATCATTTTTTTAAATCTCAAAGTAGTGTAAATCAGGCTGAGTTTCGAAAATAATAAGCACAATGTGACTGAGTGAAATCATCAATAAACAGTGAGGAAAATAACAGTAAAAGCCCCCAAGGGGTCTAAACAGATTGGCACGAGGCCCCAAACACGGCTTATAGCCCAAATATTGCAACAATCTTTAGAACATAATTTAACATAAGATTTTGAGTAAAATATGCAACTCAATAGTTGCTGCGAAGAGGACCAAGTCCAATCCAAAAATCAGTGCGCGCCACATACTCGTCATCCAACATGTGCGCCCTTCTAAAATCAGTGAGAAATATGAAGTCCAGGGTTTCATACCCTCGGGACAAGATTTATAACCATTACTTAACTCTACCGGGCCACAATACTAGTCCGCTATGCTCTTTCCCCTCAAATTGGCTCCCGATTGCTTCGAATCTAGCCAAAACCAGTTTAACATCATTAATATATACTAAAGAAACACAACCCAATCGAAAACTATTAAATTATACAAGAATCTCGAAATTCGGCCAAACTCGAGCCCCGGGCCCACGCCTTGGAATCCGATAAAATTTACATCACAAGAAACCTCGTCCTCCCATGATTCTACACATACCAAAAATACCACAATCGGACCATAATTGCCTACCCAAAGTGCCAAAAGAATTTTCCAATCCTCCACCCATTTTTCCCAGCCTCTTTCTACTTTCAATCCTTCAATTTACAAGCCTAATCCAAACAAAATAGCATAAAAACGACTTTAATAACCGGGGAACTTACCTCCACTGAAGACCCCCTAGTTCTCTCTTCAAATTGCCCTCAAATGAGCTCCAACCGCATCCAACAATGGTAGAATGACTAAAATTTCATGGAGGCTTCTTTTATACTGTTCTGCCCAGCGATTCCACACCTGCAGACCTTTCATCGCACCTGCGGACCCGCACCTGCGGTCCCAGGTGTGCACCTGTGAAAACCCACTAGCGGACCAAATTCTCGCACCTGCGGCCCCTTCTCCACACCTGCGGCTTCGCAGGTGCGGCCATCCCTTCGCACCTGCGCATGGACTTTCGCACGTGCGGCATCGCACCTGCGGCTATCCATCGGCAGGTGCGGCTAACACCAGAAACTTACACCAACAACCATTTGCTGTAATTTCCCAAGTTCAAAACTCTGCCAACCATCCGAAATCAATACCGAGCCCCTCGAGGCCCCTACCAAACGTACCAACACACCCCATAGCATTATTCAAGCTTAGTCGAGCCTTCGAAACACCAAAAACTACATGAAAACACCAAAATTACATCAAATTCAAGCCTATGAACTTTAAAACTTCTAAATTTTGCTAACGATGCCGAAACTAACCAAAACACCTCCGATTGACCTGAAATTTTGCACACATATCCAAAATGACATTACGGACATGTTCCAACTTCCGACCCCGATAGTTATTTTCCACTGCCGACCGAAAATCGCCAAAAACTAACTTTCGCCAATTCAAGCCTAATTCTACAGTGTACATCAAAACTTCATTCCGAACACACTCCTAAGTCCCAGATCACCTAACAAAGCTATCCGAGCCATAAAATCTGTATTCCGGGGTCGTTCATCAATAAGTCAACACTCGGTTGACTTTCTCAACTATTAAGCTACTTTGAGAGACTAAATGCCTCAATTCTCACCATGACCACTCTGAACCCGAACCAACCGACCCAACACACATAAATGAAGCTGAAACGGGGGAAACAAGGCTAAACTCCCGGAACGACCGGCCGAGTTGTTATATAAACATGATCCAGTTCATTCCTGGTATTTTTTTAAATCTTCCACATTAGAATCAATATTCATTTCAAATGAGATTTTTGGGTTGATGGAACGTGTTTACGCTTTTGGTTGAGGATTTCATATCACTTTGATTGTCCATTGTAAAGGCGTAAATATTATGATGAGGTTACTCATTTAACCACACGGATAATCTTCCCAAAATTTAACCTCATAAACTGAGTCTTTTTAGGACAATAAATACTAGTGTTATAGTTATATGTACATTTTTCAGATAAAATTGTAAGGTCAAATAGTGATGACACGAAAAGAATGCATTACCAACAACTTTAAGCTTGTGATTTTTGTACATACTAGCTTCTTGATTCTTGATTTTGTGTCGTTTAATAATTTAGTTATTTAATAGCGTATAGTTTAGGACCAAAATTTCCTTTATGATGCTTGGTTTTGACCTTTATAAAGTAGCTCTACTTCATTCTTTTTGCTTAATTAAGTTACTGCGTGTGTTCCCCATATCAATAAGTAAAAGCTTTTTAAAAATCACACAAATAAAAAAATACATATTGTTGTATCAAACATGTTTGAATTATAAAATACAATATAGTAAAAAAATTGTTATTCCTTAAACATATATTTTTTCGTTTTGGAGAACAATGTAAACCACCACTTTAATTTCGCCAAAGTCTGAAAATTATTATTATTGTCTACAAAAACAAGAGACAACAAATATTGTACAACTATTTGAAATATATTTAAAAAGATGCTTGGAAAATATTTGTATGATGGTTGAAGGAAAGGAAGAAAAGTAGGAAATTGTTATTCTTATTAGTGTTTTTCTTCTAGAAAAATAGAAAATCGAGTTAAAAAACTTTGATTACTCACGTATAAAATCTTTTCGTCATCAAACTAATTATATGCTCGAATAATCGGATTAAAGGAATCTTGGCACATAATATCGGAAGACTTATGCGAGACAAAGATCCTTCATTTATTATTTAGTGAAAAAGAGTATTCATCATTTTCGACTCACACCTTTTTCTTTAATTTTCAGTTTACAACTCAAAGACATTATGTGTGATTTTTTAAAATTTAATTTCCATTAATAAGGTATGCGTGTTATTTTTATTGATAAGGTACACACGCAACGCGCGTACCCTAAGACTAGTTTAATAATAAGAAAGGACAAGATTAGAAGAAAAAATAAGGTAACAAATTTAATAATATGATATAATAAAATTTTAATTAATTAATTAACTAAAATAAATATAAATGTTATATTTAAAGTACCAAAACATACGTATCCAAGTATGTACCGACTAGGGTTTTCATAATATTCTTTATAGAAATCGACGATCATATAACAAAGTGAGCACAGAAAAAGACACTCCGCACAGTGCGGCAAGAGAGACGAATATGGGTTCGCGAGAGAAAGACCAGCCAACGCCGCACCTGAGCAGCCTAGTTGTAAGGCCCACCGACAGCGGCGGAGATAATGGCAGTGACGGTGCTGGTAGCGACTACGAGCCCGGCGAGGTTCGGCCAGATGTACCACCCTATTCACGTTCGGGTCGGTTCTCCGATACTCATGGTTTGTCCTTCGCTACACCCCCTTTTTTGTCATGATAATTACGAAACCCTAGATCCAACCCGTAAGTTAAGACTATATTGATCTGATTGTTTGTTGGTGAAAGATTTTTAATTGTTCATTTCTTGGTCGAATTTAAGAACTAAATAAAATAGTGCTGCTGTATTCAGGCGTGTTGTTCGTTTTAGATTATACATTTTGTATCTTTGGTGAAAGTTTTAATTGATTGTATCCTGATTGCTGGCAGTTGTCTCGTTGGGTTTTCACAATTGAATCTTCTTAGTGTGATGTAGTGATACAACAATAATGGTAACTTCTACTAGCCTCAATTCCAAACAGTTGGGATCGGATATATGAATCGTACTCTTTAGGTTTCAGTAATTTTTCTTTTAGGATAAATTAGTGATCCTTTAAGACTAGCTGTTCTCGAAATCATACACCTATTCCTACAATTACATACAATCTCTAACCAAAGTTAAAAGACACCTATCAGAAACCAGATTCGTTTTATGTGTGCGAATAACGGCTAACCTGCACACCAGCTAGTTACCATGACTTATAAGAATTCCCTGCTTCCATTAATATATTACATTTTTTTTAAGACAAAGTTGCTATGTGTGATTTTAATCTCATTTCCTTAAGCATCTCCAGGTATCATGGTGTCATTACCCATTGTTCACTGAATCACTCACTCCAGTTATCATGGTGTCGTTACCCATAGCTCACTGACTAACTCACTTGGTAATACGCAGAAAATGATCAAAGCATCTCGGTAGTTTTTTCTTTTCACTTGCACTTCCTGCTAAATGTTATCAGCTTTTGTTGTCTATTCTTTTTTTGATGGAAAATCGTCCAACATTCGCATGGTTATGCTTGTCTTGTGGGTATGTTGGGTTTTAGAGGCTGAAAAATCTCTCCAGTTAGTGTCGATGGCGTCACAACCATTCTGTAATATTTCTGTCCCTTCGTTAATTGTATGTCTGTTGAATAACATACTTTTTTTATGACCGAGAAATCTGTCTCGGTTAACCCTTGGGACCAACCAGAGTCTTCGGCACTCGGGGATATTGAGTCCGTCCCTCTTCTCTTGTCCGCTTTAATACTTTTATTGCATAACAGTCATATATGACCTTTCCAGTTTAGCCATGCTATTTTAGTTTGAAGTTTTACAACTACATTTATTATGCCATTATTCTAAAAGGCTGAGTGTAGATGCTTCAATTATTTTCACATAAGCACTGCAGTCCCATCTAGTTTCTTTCAACTTTTCTTTTATTAAGTATGCTAAACATGCTGTGCATATATTCTATCTTACCTCTACTTATCCTAAAGCCTTTATTTTTGTAGTACTCCTCCACTCGTCTAGCATTTGAGGTTAACTCCCTCGCTAGTTTTTTTCAATCAAAACAATATCATCCGCAAAAAGTGTAAACCACGAAACTCATCTTCTATTCTATTGGTCAACTCAGATGTAGCTCAAGTATGGGATCAACTTCGCTTTAAACTTCTTTACTTCTTTTTTTTCAACTCATATGTAGCTCAAGTATGGACTCAACTTCACCGTGAACTTCTTTACCTTTTTTTAATACATTTTTTGTATGTTCTAGCTCATAATCAATTCCTTCATACCCAAATTCTAGTGGATAGTGAAGTGGCTTCACGCTTTGACTCTTCCTATCGTCCTCAAATTCAATTGTTAGGACTTCTACTATAGATATGATTAGTGAGGTAGTTTGAGAGATTTACAGGCTTCTGGCATTCAACATGACAAAAAATTAGATCTATTGCGTCAGCCAGATCTTTTTCATGTCAAGGCACATCAAGTTTCTGAGTGAGAAATAACAGCGTTTATCCACCCACATGATTGCCGTTGTTGTTCTCCAGTATCATTTACGGAGTGTTGAATTGTGAATGAATTTTGCTATTGTTTTTACAGCTGAGCACTTTGCCTGGTGCAAGAACATTGGTCTTGAAGGCACGTGGTGAGGTTCTGGTAGAGAAATTTGGTTGGGATGTTATGAACAGGAAAGAATAACTGTCAAATATAATATTTTACAGGATTTTTCATGAGCTGTGTGCTCTTTGTATCTTGTTGTGTTTCATGGACTGCTCTATTGATAGTCAGCTTGTATGGATTGGTGAATTATCTCTTTGAAGGAAATTGAGAATGTTACGAGGTATCCGAGAGTGATCCATTACTAAATGGTTGATATTGTGAATGAAGTGTTTTTGCTGGTAGTCTCTATAGTTGTATTGTTGAAGTGGCTGGAAATGCTGCAACAGTGATGAGTGGTAACAGGTGAAACTTGACAAAGACCCAAACTTCCAGTGAAGCAACAGATATCTTTGGGTGGACAATCGGTGTTTGGTTATTGGTGTTCCAAATCCATCTCAATTCTTGTCATTTGGAATCAAGGAAACCGATGAATGTTTTAGTCTTTTCAGTTTCTTGCTTTCTCCAATTAGCGGTTGTTTTTGGGATTTTTTTCGTTTAATACTTTATTTTGCCGGTTAAATAGGAATTGAATTGGGCATGCATTTGGATTAGTTGCTTTGCTCCAGATTTAGTTTCGGTTGATAAGAGGATTCCATGTAAGTTTTGATGCATCAGTCAGTTAGTCCCATGTAGAAGCTTGAACTTAATAGGTCTAATCAACAAATTGAGGGCTGGTTTGCAAAGGGATTTACTAAGTTCAGTGCTTGGATTTTCTCAGCCATTTGCGCAAGCGCTTACGATGGTTATGATTGGTTTCACTTTTTGATAAGTTGGTTATGGTTGGTTTCGCTCAATTTACAGTCATTTTGTTAAGGAGTTGGAATGCATTTTGAGTTGATTATTAGCAGTTTGATAATTTTATGGAATGCATTTTGCCTGGATCATTAGGAGTTCAGTAATTTTAAGGTCCTGGCTTTGGTGCAGTTGGGAGTTTCTAATTACTACATGCATTGGTGGTATTGGTTGTTTTTCATCGATGAATTCGGGTTTTCTATTTGATGTGTTTAGAGGGAATAAATGTCAACCCTGCAGTGTGTCAAATCCACGGTACTGGCTTCACATTTAGTAACCAAGTCTATTTTTCCTCAAGGATTGCAGTAACTTATCATGTGAGGTGTGGATGATATGGCAAAATGTAGTTTTCTACAGTTGATGTACTGTAATAATCTTGTTTGAGACATAAATTTGAAGACAGTCGTCCTCAAGATTCACATTCTCTTCCTGCTACTCTTTCTCTAATATTCTACAAGAAGCTCTGAACAATGGTACTGGTTGCACAAGCTTAGTCCAATTGTTGGCATTTCATGGGTTGCAAACTTTAGCTTAATTAGGATTAGGAAATAATATGGGTAACTTTCTCTCATGATATAGTGCCTCTTATGTTTGGGATTCACTGGATTTTTTCAGGATATAGAATACGTGCAGGTTCTGGTTCACCTGAGCGCCATAGGAATGCAGATCATCGGTATAGTCCTGACTTTGATCATTCTGGTGGTCCACCACATAGTCGTGGATTTGGTAGAGGGAAATATCCAGGGAGACATCGAGACTATTCACCCCCTTACGGTCGTGGAAGAGAAGCTGGCAGGTTTCTGGGCAAAAGTTATGATAGACCTGGTTATGGTGCAGGGCAAGTTAGAGGCGAAGGTCTACCTAGAAGTAACCCAAATGTACGGCCAAGAGATGGTGATTGGATGTGCATGGATCCGTTGTACGTGCTGTTTTTCTCCTCCTATTTTTTTTAGCATCGAGTTATGCTTTCAATGTGTTTGATTTGATTTCTTTTCTCCTGTTCAAATGTTCTTTCGTGGTCTGAAAATGTTTTCTTCTTTGTTGTTAAGATTTTGATTATTTAGAATTGCTTGATTTAATACATTGAATTATGAGAATTTCAATATGTCAAGAATTGTTAAAAGCAGTCATGTGGTAATAGCTGAATAAGGATCAGTTGCATAGGAGTTAAAGCCTTTAGAACTTACTGAAAACCAACTTTCAATTGAAGCAACTTAAACATGTTTCTACTCATTGATCGGTTTGAATTCCCATATCTATCAAATTCCTACATAGGGCTGGCATCTAATTCATCACGCTATCTTTTAAGTGG
Source organism: Nicotiana knightiana (assembly GCA_005239525.1). Lineage (NCBI taxonomy): Eukaryota > Viridiplantae > Streptophyta > Magnoliopsida > Solanales > Solanaceae > Nicotiana > Nicotiana knightiana. Next base: position 84,394 of record ML419904.1, on the reverse strand, counting down.
ATAATGCTCGAAAACTAACCACACGGGGTTGAAAGGTTTGATGCACGTTCCTAGTTTTACCGGGAACACTTTGGACCAGCTCAATTCAGGAAGTTCAGAGGGTAGGAGGTATGGAGAAAAGAAAGTATTTGAGCTCATTATAGAGTGCCGTCTTGTGCAAGGCAACGATAGTTGGCCGTCTATCATCTTCTATCTGGTGGGCTTGGTAAAAGGGCCAGACCAGAAGTGAAAGGACATACCAGGCCCCGAGGGATTATTAGGCATTCCTTCATGTCAGGAGGCTCGTCCCTCTCTCATTAAAATGGTCTCACCTCTCCTGACGGCTAAGACTCATGTCATTTCTTTTGAATTTATAATCTTAAAGTATGAACAGTGAATATTTGTATAACCGATCTCAACTTGCTCGAGGTTGAGATGTAGTAGTCATTGTTGTTATAAAGTAAGACATTGCTTGCTCTATGAACAAGCGAGTTAATTTAACTTTGTTTCCGGAAGACTTGTTTAAATTTATCTGTTTCCTCATATTTTAATGGTTTCAAAATGATCTAAATGATTGTTGCTAAATAGATAGCATCATCTGAAGCTTTCTTGCGTCTACATGGTATCCGTTAGATCCCTTAAATCTATATTATTGTAGAAGTGGGAAGCTCAAAAGCTAAAAGTTAAAGTACCAAAATGTCCTTTTAAATAGTTTAAATACCTAATTAAATAAAAAAGTAACCTTAAGCCTAAAAAATAGCCCAGCCAACGGATCATCCTCATTGTTAAAAGTCACAACTATTCATGAACAAATTTATTGTGCACTCCCCTCTTCTTGCACCCGTTAGTTCCCTTGTTCAGTTATTTGATCGATATAAGTATGCACATATCCTTTTTTCCTTTCGAAGGCATTCCTATTTGTTAAATGAACAAAAATGGACCACAAAATCTAGATAGTTACAATTGATTTATTTGCACTTTTTTTGGCATAATCAAATATCGTATTCTCATCATCTTTCCATACTTGCTTGTTCAAGTCGTGTTTTTATGGGTGGAACGAGTTTCAAATTATATGTTTCTTTTGGAAGAAGTTAATTTACATGCCCATGTGATGAATTGTTAGTTTTTCTCATCGGAATTTTGGAATTGGAGAGTAACTCGATTAAAAATCTCGAATTCTAATCTTCTTCGATATGGATTTGTACGCGGACAATGCTTTAGCCCAAGTATTATTCTTTTATCAGAAAGATTGTCGTGAATATGAAGTAATTATGTTTGTTAATCTATGACAGTAATGAAGAGTCACTCACACTTTCCCTTGCCAAAAAACTATTGTGCAAAATCTAGAAAAGGTGTCCACTCTGGGCCTTTACGGAATCAGAAGGCTAATACAATTTTGTAATCAAGTAAATAATAGATTCTTCACTCATGGACTTTCGCAGGAAACAACAATAATTTTGATGAATGATCATCATTTAAGATTGATGATGGGATATTCAATTAGGACTTGTGCATCCAATAAAGATTTGCTGGTATTATACTTGCTTGTGAAGCCATATATATCATTAATTTCTTACAGTAAAACTCACAAATTGGTACAAGTTTGATCCTATTGCGATGGGAGTGGAGATAGCATAAAGAGAGTTAATTAGTAAGGGAGAAGCATTAAAAAAAGTCTCTTTCTATTTTATGGAAAAAAGAGTTAATTTGTTTATCTGTTGCTTAAGGCTTGATGTTTGTGAATGAGAATCTGTGTTATAATTTTATTTTTACTGCAAAGATATTATTGCTCGCGTGTTTCAATCGAAATATCAATGTTTGTATTTTATTTATATAACAAGTTAACAACTTGTGCTGGCATATTACTAAAAATTTGAATTAGATTCTTGATTTCCCATAATTCTTCTAATATTCCAAATTTAACTTCTTATTTTTTGTTGGTAACAAGGAGCAACCATTTAAAGACAATTTAATACTTCTTCCTGGACAATGCATGATTGTCAAACACCATGGTGATAGCGAGGTAGATGAATGTTCAATAAGAAAAAGAAGTCACATACGATGATTTACATTGATCATTAATAGAAATATGTACATTGTTTATTCTTTAATGTATAATTATTTACTTAAAATGTTATATTAATAACATTTTTATAATTTTACAACATTGTGTGCTACATGATTTTTAACTTACACAGAAAAACTAGTATCATTAAAAAAGGACATACAGTGTAAATTCCCATATCTTGAACACGATTCTACTCATTGATCAGGTTTGAATATCAGTAAATGGGTTTTGCACCTATGATTCGTGCAATTTGCCTTCAGGTCTCCATAATTTGTACCCATATGGAGCAATTTATATTGGTAGTTACTTGCTCTTGTTAAACATGTTGTTTTTTAAAGTAGAATATACTTAAGTGACAAATAAGCCATTCTCTTATGCAAGAAGAGCTTAGATGAAGATCGTTTGCTGCTAACTAAGAAACAAGCAAGAAATGTTGAATGGATTTATTGAGTTCTTTTCTGATTATTTTTAAAGTTTGAACTGCTTCAATAGTATTAAGTTTTCTAGAGTAGATTTTGGAAGGACCGAATGTACTTTGATTTTGTTGAAGCGGAAATGTTAGGGATTACTAGGCAGGCATACTTGCATAATTAACATTACTTGAGTACTCTTAAATCACCGTAAAACTGCTCCTAAAAAGAAAAAAGGGAAAGCAAATTCTTTTGTCCTAGATGTAGTAGTTTTGTATCATACTTTGTTCTCCTGACATTGCAGATGTAACAACTTGAACTTTGCAAGGCGAGAGTACTGTAACAAATGCAAAAAGCCTCGATATGCACCTGCTGGGAGTCCTAGGAGAGGTTTTCCTGGCCCCCCTCCCCCTCGTCACATTCCTGGCCCCCCAATCAACCGTTCTCCAGGAAGGTTTGTGAATGGGTATAGGTCCCCTCCTCGTGGCTGGGCTAGAGATGATGCCAGAGATTTCAGAGTTGGGGTTTCTCATTCCAGATATGAAGGGAGGTTTGCAGATCCGCCAATCCGTAGAGATAGGCCTGATTATCCCGATGCTGATTATAGGGACCGGAGTAGGTTTGAAAGGCCTCCACCCCTGGATTGGGGACATAGGGAGCGTGTCAGAGAGAGCTTCTTAAGCGAGAGGAAAGGTTTGGAAAGGCGAATACCCTCTCCGCCTCGTCCTCCAGTATTACCTCGTGGCCAATTTGCCCGTGATATCAGGGAGAGAAGTCGTTCTCCAGTGAGAGGTGGACCACCACCCAAAGACTATCACCGTGATTTATACATGGGAAGGGGACGAGATGATCGGCGATTTGGACGTGATGCATATTAGCTGGTGTGGAAATTATTGTTTTTGGTAAACTAGATGTATGTTTCATGGCTAGCCAAAGTAACAGTCAAATATTTTCCTTGTTTCCAAGCACATTTTCCATCAAATTCAGAACCCCTTTATGTAATTTTATTTGTGCAGCCATTTGAGTTGATGAACCAAAACTAACTTTGGTGAATCTCCTTTTTAGTTGTTCCTTTTGGCTTTACATATTCCCACGTTTGTTTGCATGTCCTGCATTATTGTTGTAGCAATTATTAAAAATTGTTTTCATTGGACCTATGGTTTGATTAACCTTGGGAGGCTACTTACTGCACATGTTTGCTTATGTAGCCTGCACTGATTATAAAATAATGCAATCAAAGAAATGATGCCCGACAAGTACTCACATACCAACCATAGTCGGCTCACCCGATATCTATGTTTGGTGTGAAGTAATTAGTGGAATAGCAGAGGAAGTAATTGGTATTGAGTGGAATAATCGAGATGTGCACAAATTGATTCAAACACTACCATTATTATCTCAAATACTTATGTTGGTGTGAAGTAATTGGTATTTGGTGAAACAGTCGAGAAGTGGGCAAGTTGATTTGAACACTACCGTTACAAAAAAAGAAAGAAAGATGAAGAGATAATTGTTGGGATCGAAAAAATATGATATATGCAGAAGCTACCAATACAAACTTTTGAGACGATCAGTCAGACGAGAAAGAAAAATATACTAAATTAGGCATAATAATTTATTAAAGATTAGTCAATCGACCTACATATGATAATTTTTTTGAGAAATAATCTCCCTAAACATGATTTTCTTAATGACTACATTGTGGAGGTTGTTGTTCTTCTTATTGTGAGAAGAAAACGTCAATTTATAGAAGTACAAAACTTCTCCTCCAAGAAAAGGATAAGGCCGGACAAGTACTTCCATACAAACCATAGATATTAGCATGGGATTGGCTACTCGTTAATGGTGTCGATTGAAATGCTCAATTACTTGGTAATCCTTTTGTGTCGAATATTTCTTTTTTCCTTCTATCTGCAATAAGCATTTTTTTTCATACCCTAGTGAAAGTCAGCCTCACACTTTCATGTAATTGCTCCTAATCAAGCGACCAACATGTCTACTCGTGTTACCTTTCCTATTTCAGATCAATTTCACAAACCACATGATCTAATTGCCTGTATCATGTGGTTTGTGGGCTATCGGTTTTTAAAATTCCTATGTAGGGCTATCTAATTCATCACGCCATCTTTTGGGTAGCTGATTTTTAAAATAATCCTTTTTTGTTTATTAACTTAAAGCATGGACAATAAGTATTGATACAGCCGGTCTAGACTTGCTTGAGATAGATGTAAGAATAATAATAATTATTATTGTAGACTCACAAGTGGTTGTTTGCTGTATGAACAAGCGAATCCGTCATGCAAGGTTTCAATTTCCGTCGTTCACCAGTAATTCATAAATATTAGATAAATAATTGGTTACAAAAGGATTTTTTGGTGAACGTTTCACAAGCTTACTCCTAATTGTTTTTGTGAAGTTTCTATAAAAGCGAAGAATTTAATTCAATTTTCTCTCCTATTTACTGCGGCGATGAAGAATCAAATTTTCACTATATTTATTCCTTTTTCTACTTCTTCTTCCAAGTACAGGATAACCTCAAGGGATTGTGGGTAACTTTTCTATCAATTGGGGCTCTCCCTTCACTACCTCCATGGGGATGGTCTACAAGGTTCATAACTACTCCTCTTACTACATGACACTTACATAGCTAACGATTAGATCTGGCTCTACCCAAACTTTTTTAGTTCACCCCAATATTCCCCACTTGTCCGGCTATTGCTGAGCTGTGTTTGGATATCAAACAAACCTCCCCAGAAGGTAATTTTAATGTGGTCGATTGCCCCTCTTTTATAATTTGTTTCGCAACAACACCTGCTGCTCTAGCTTGTTGTCCACCCTTTCCAAGTGTGATTTTTATATTATGTATGACCATGCCTAAGGTCATGTCGCTTGAAGTAGACTGACCAACTTGTATAGGAGGTTGGTCACCGGCCAGATTGTCCATAGACAAGCTTCTCAAGTTTGTGGCCTAGAATCGCCTCAATTTCGCCTCCTTGAGAGCTCGGGGTTTAGGGTTTCTCTTTTTTACTAGCTAATATACCACTAATTTGGTGCTTAATTAGTGGTCTTTTTTATTATTAATAATAACAAAATACGAATGTCTTACGGTGTGGAAGAAGTAAGAACTTGCTAAAATGCTAAAAGCTAATATCAATTTAAAGGCAACATGCCTTAAGTTGATAGTACTAATGAAAAAAATACAAAGTGAGTCATAGATCCTTGTTTGCAGTTCTTCATCTTCTGTCCATAAAGATACATCTTCATCTGTGTTGGACCTTCGATGTTTAGGGTAAAATTGAATAACGACAAGTGGATGAATTACTAGGTGACACGTGTAATAGGAAACATGTAATATATGAGTCACCAAATAGTTGACATCGGATACAGACCTGAGCTCGGTGCTATGTATATTTCGAAGGCATAGGAACCGATAGCAAAGATTTGAAAAGAAGACATCGGCTGGGAAAGACAACATTCAATGAACAACCGTTACAAAGAATCTTTGTATGAATAGCTAACCGTATGCAGCCATCAATGACAGTTATATTCTCATTCAAGAGGAGCTTGATTTGTGGATCTTGTCTCTCTAAATATAACTATAAGTAAAAGAATTGATATCCATTTTAAGGGACGAATAATCATCCGTATTCAAAGGCTATAATTTGCTCTCATGTTATAAAATTTCTCGCTTTCTTTGTTCTTAATATTATATATTTCGGAGAAGCTTATCATACAACCAGACTTGTATTTCTTTTATGTTATTTCATATTCTTGAATCTATTCTTATTTAATTTATAATTTTGGGTCAAGTTAATTCACGTGTCTATAAACCACGTTACAAATTCAACTGTACTATTTTATGGGTAAACAGTTTGGTGCCCACCGTGGGGCATAGACAATTGTGTAATTGCTTTGATCCATTCATCTGTTACTAACAAATTTTGATTCCTTTCTTAGCAAAAGAAAAATCAGGTATGACAAGTAACAATGTGAACAATTCCTATAATGTTGGAGCACACAATGAACGTAAGGATGTGTTCCAATGTGATGATTCAACTAGCGAAACTCGCAATTAAGGAGATGAAACAAATCCGGTTAGCGAAGGTCAACATCTTCGTCATGTGAGAAGTCCAACTCCTGAAGATGCCGATGACAAACACATTTAAACGGTCAAAATCTTGAGAGAACAACAAAGGGTATCAACCCATTGAGCTCCGTTGCCTCTAGGAAACTGAAGGAAATCTTGTTAGAATTTTAGGCAACCACATGGGCAGATGTCCACAATCACTACAAGTCAAAGATTAGAATAGAAGATGATCAACTGAGTTCCTTGGTGTCTTTCAAAGGACGTAATCGTGATTGGAATCAGAAAAAGTTTAAAGCTGATTGATATTCGGCTTAAAGTATGTGTATTGATATGTGATAAATGATGAAAAGTGCATATTTTTGTGTATATTTGCATATTAATTCTTGTATGAGTTGAGGGAGTTTATGTGGCTTTTGAAGTGAAATATACTCAATATGTGTTTCTTATGTGTAGGAGCGACTTTAGATGATAAATGATCAAAATATGACAATTTGACACAAAAAGGAAGAGATGGAAAAAATTGGGAGCTCGTCCAATATCGTGCGTGGCACGAAAATGGACGCGAAAAAAGGAGAAAAATGAAGGCACGAAACAGCAAAGCGAAGGCACGGATCTCTTTTCGAATCGAAAAATTGCAAAAGCTTAGTCCGCATCTATGGTTGCGCGCTGTGCGAAGGCAGACACGCCCTCCAGTTCTCTTATCCAATTTTGGATTGCCTTGGAAGACCCTACACCCTACCTAGGTCATATAAATACATCCTAAAATATAATTTTGGAGGAGGAGACACTACTTTAGGGTTACACAACATATTTGGAGGCAAGAATATAATAGGAGCAAGGAGGAAGATTCAACCACTAGTTTTTCCTTTCTTCTTCCTGTTTTCTATTGTTGGTTATAAATTTTAGTATTGTATTTTCAAATAATACTATGAGTAGATAATTTATTATTTAGGATTTTGATGGAACCTTTTGGAGGATGAATTCTCGTTACGTTTTATATATTTGAGCCTTTGAATTTCTCTACTTGTTTAACTACGTGCTTATTTTAGTTGATTAAAGAGCTCTCAATTGACTGTGCCTATTTAGTATGTACTGCTTGGAAAATGGTACATATTTAGGTAGTTGTTGAACAACATCACTCCTAACGTATGTGAGGAATTAATACGGAGGGTTAAAAGTGGGATTAGGAATAACGAAACATTGGTGCGATCTTAGTGAGCGATGAATTAGTGCCAACTAGCGTAGTTCGGGAGAATATGTCTAGTAAATTGTTGTAGTTGCTGGGGAGAGAATTACGACACCTGAAGTGCTCACGATCAGTAGAGAATAATTAGGTGAAATTATAGGAGACATAGCGGGAAGGATTCCGACAATTGGGAAAATCATAACTTTAGACCCCCTAAATCTTGTCTCCAACCTTTAGTATCTTTAATTGTTAATTTCTTTATTAATTTGTTAGTTAATTAGTTAGTAATAAGAATCTTAATATTTATAACTTAGGAATTGTTTGAACTTGTCTTCTTGGTGATAGTGAACAATTGTAGCTAAACCTTAGTTACCTGTGAGATTCGACTCCGGACTTTTAGACCGAATTATAGTTGCAGCGACCACTTATCCTTTTTAGGACTAGAGTTGGGCATGATAAAATTTTGATGCCGTTGCCGGAGAACTAACAGTGTAGTTGTAGTTGTACATATTGCTAAGTTTCAAGTTTGAAATTTTATTTTGTTTTCTAGTATTTGATTTTTTCTATTTTTGTTTTACTTGTTGATTTGAGAAACACGACATCTTGAAATTATGAGAATTTTGATGTTGGTACTTTTACTTTTGATCCTCCTTATGCATATTATGAAGGAAACCACCCATGGAAATTTATCAAAATATTTTCGAGAGCAAGTTATTTGCACTAACTCAATCTTATGTGTGGAATATTGTGATATGTGCGGTGGTAAATATGGTCACTTTCATGATTGTGCTTATATTTCTTATCTTCCCCCAAGCCCTTAATATGATGGTTCTACTTTTAATTGTGAGGTTAACAGGAACAAAGAGCCCGGGGATGACAGCCTGAAGGAGATCAAGGATATGCTAAGGTACCTTGTGGAAAAAATTGATGAGACACAAGTGCGGGTATAAAGGTAAGATGCAACTATTCGCAACTTGGAGGCTCAAGTAAGTCAACTAGTTGAAGCTTTTAATGCTCAACATGTTAATATTATGGATAGTAGCTAGGAGCAGTGTGCATTAGAGATAGAAATTGAGGTGCCAATGGAGGGGTTCAAAGTAGAACACCAATACTCTAACCAACTAGAATTTGAGGATGCCGATGCTGAAGAAGTAATACTAGAGTCAACCATGAACATTGAGTATACAAATTTAGTTGACTCTAGCATGATTGGTTTTGAGGATGTCGAATATCTTGAAGTTTATGTATTTGAGCGCGTTGGACCTCATTCCAAACACTTCTCTACATTATGTTCGGAAGGTAAAATGGGAATGGATCTTTACGAGCATAAAAAAGAGTCTAGAAAAGAGGTAGATGAGCCTTATATTTTGAAATTTTCAAGGTTGTCTAGGCAAGGTGACACTCCTCGGTGGAGAGACAAAAAGTGCATGAGAATTTATTTAATTTTTGGCTCGCAAGAATTTGAATCGCCCCAGGAGCATCATCATAAATTTGAAACAAAACTTGGGGTTCAATTCATATGCTCAAGGTGGAGGCAAAAAGTGATTCGTGTCGTGCCGCGAAGTTAAATCAAGCGCTTGTTGGGAGGTAACCCACCTTCACTGCTTTCTTTTAATTTTAATTCTCTTATTATTATTATTATTATTATTATTAATAATATTATTTTATTGTATTATTTTTATAGTGTCATTTTTTATTTTCTGGGAGCATGGGAAGCAAAGCCATTGGAAGAAAGCAAAAGTAATTGAGATGGTTAGAACTAAGTGTGGGGTGCCCGCACAAAGAACCAAGGCTGGGAGAAGTCTGAGTACCCTATGAGCTGATAATGCTTCATCATTTGGCCTACTACAGAGTTTCTTTTACGCTCTTGTATTTATGAGTGTGCATCGGGGACAATACACAATTTTAAGTGTGGGGTGAAGAGACTGTTTGGGTGATTTCTATGCTATTTTAGATGTTTTATTTTATGTGTGTTAAAAAAAAATCAAAAATCAAATAAATAAATAAATTAGGTAGAAATAATCCCTCTTGATTTTTCTTATAGCCACGGTTCTTTTCCAAGGGATGACTCTTTGAACCGGGTAGTAGTTTTTTTTCTTGTAGGTAGAATTCTCAAAAAGTTTTTTACTTTTCCCGACAATGGACCTCCTAGATAGTTTTCTTGAGGGTTTAAAGTCCAAAGAAAAATACAAAAAAAAAGTTCATTGTTTTTTCTTTTTGAATTGATAATGGAATGGGAAGAACTTGAGTATCTATGCTTTTTGATATGTTTTATGTTGGGATTTAGAGATGGAGCATTGTGCTTAGTACTTTCTTTTTGAGTCTTGTGACTATATGCCTTGAGAGTATATGACTTATTCTGACACTTGGGCTCATCGTTTGACTCCTATTATGTACATCCTATGTGATTGAATTATATTATGACAGTGCTAGTTGCTTTAACTTGAGAATCGAGTCTGAGCCGTCCTGAATAAGTCATGTGCATTGTGTGAGATGAGATTTTGGTTGTACTCTGTGCCATCCCTTGCTAGTCTAGAATTTTCCCCATGTGTGACTCGAAGCGAAACGATTAAGTCTTGTGAGTTTAGGAAATGATATAGGCGATTCTTTGATTGACCCTTCAGTCTATTTGCCTACGAGTGATAAATATTATCCTCTGTTAGCCCATTTGAGCCGGTAAATCTTTTCTTTGGTACGCACATTACAAGACGAATCCTTTTTGTTCTTAATTAAATCTTGTTGAATCTTTACCTCCGAAAGCACTTAAGTCGCTAGAAGTGAAGGAAAAGAGATTGGGTAGTTTTCGAGTGGAACCATAGAAAGGCCAAAAGGTGCATATGTGAATAGAGAGAGCTACTAGCTGGAAATACCAATTAACGGAGGGTGTTGAAAAGATTTTTTTAAAAAAATTCCTCAATTCAATTTGATATGTGCTAGTGCTTATGTATGTGTGCTTAAACTCAATGGGCTACGTTATTTACGATGTCGTAGCGATATGTTGAGTGATCATGAAGAGAATGTGCTTAAAAATTAAAGTGTATTGTATTAAAAGTGCTTAGGAGGGTTAGTCACTATTATCCATATCTATCCTACCCGCCCCTTAGCCTACATTACAATCCATGAAGACCTAATTGATCATAGACTTTGCGAGCTTAAATTAGTAGAGACTTACATTACGGACAAGCCTATGGTACGATCTTTGGGGGCACATGAGTTTCTTTGCGAGAGTGAGTGAATTATTTCATTCCGTGAGTCCTTAAATTATACTTGAATTCATATTTGAATGTGAGGACTAATAAATCTCTTTGTTTTGTTGGTGAGAGCACATTCTTTATAACGGATTGGTAAGGAACTCGTATCTTTAGTTTGCACAAAAAGCGAGTCACAAAGAGGAACGTTGTAACGACCCGACAGGTCGTTCTGTGAGGTTTATCCCATTTCCCCTATTTCTGCATTTGTTATGTATCGCTATCTTGTTTTTTGATGTGTTGGATCAGTTGGTTTGGGTCCGGAGTGGTTATGGTGAGAGTTTAGGCATTTAGCCTTTTAAAGTAGCCTAATAGTTGAGAAAGTCAACTGAGAGTTGAATTATTGGTAAACGACCTCGGAATGCAGATTTTATGGCTCGAATAGCTTCGTTAGGTGATTTGGGACTTAGGAGTGTGTTCAAAATATTTTTGTGATGTCCATTGTAGAATTAGGCTTGAATTGACAAAAGTTAGTTTTTGGCGATTTTTGATCGGCAGTGGAAAAGAGGCTATCAGGGTCGGAATGGAATTCTGGAAGTTGGAACAGTTTTGTAATGTCATTTTGGATATGTCTGCAAAATTTTAGGTTAATCGGAGGTGTTTTGGTTGGTTTCGACGTAGTTGGCGAAATTTGGAAGTTTCAAAGTTCTTAGGCTTGAATTTGGTGTAAATTTGGTGTTCTCGTGTTGTTTTTGGTGTTTCAAAGGCTCGACTAAGTTTGAATGATGTTATGAGATATGTTGGTATGTTTGGTTGAGGTCTCGAGGGGATCGGGTGTGTTTCGGATGGTTAACGGATCAACTTTTGGCTTGAATTCTGAGCAGATTGCTGCTGGTGTAAGGTTCTAGTTTCCTTCTACGCGATCGCGTGAGGATGTTTGCGATCGCGTAGGGTTAATTGGTAAGGCAGGATTTTTGTTAATCGCGATCACGTGGAATGGTTTGCGATCGTGTGAGTATGAGTGTTTGGTCAGTGCGATCGCGTGATCTTGATTGCGATCGCGTAGAGTTAGAGGGGAGCGTGAGTGAGTTGAGCTTTGTTCTTCGCGATCGGGTGAGGTTGTCTGCGATTGCGTAAGGTAAATTGGTGGGGCAGCGAGTTTGTTCTTCGCGATCGCGTGCCAAAGTTTGCGATCGCAGTGAAAGAATTATTTTAGCTGGGCAGAATGTTTAAAAGGCCGGAAGCGCGAATTTTTGTTGTTATTTTCTCCATTGTTGCATGCGGACTTGAGAGCTTTTGAAAGAGAATTAAAGGGGAATCAAGGGAAATCATCTGGAGGTAAGAATTTCAACTTCATAACACGTTTCTATGTCAATTCCTAAGTGATTAAACTACAAAAATTCTGGAAATTTAGCCAAAGTTGGGGAAGAAGGGTGCATGAAAAATTTATTTTTCTTTTGAGGATTTGAGTGGGCAATTGTGATCCGATTTTGGTGTTCTTGGTATGTACAAAATCGTGGGAGGACGAGGTTTCCAATGATGTAAAAATTATTAAATTCTGAGATGTGGGTCCGGGGCTCGGGTTTGACCGAATTTCGAGATTTTTGATTAAATTGATAATTTTCGATTGGGTTGTGTTCCTTGAGTATATATTAATGATGTTGAACTGGTTTTGGCTAGATTCGGAGCAATCGGGAGCCAATTTGAGGGGCAAAGGCATAGCGGACTAGTGTCGCGGCCCGGTAGAGGTAAGTAATGGTCTTAAATCTTGTCCTGAGGGTATGGAACCCCGGACTGCATTATTTTCTCACTGAATTTGGAATGGCGCACATGTCGGATGACGAATATGTGGCGCGTACTGATTTTTGGATTGGACTAGGTCCTCTCCGCGGCAACTAATGAGTTGCATATTTACTCAAAATCTTATGTTAAATTATGTTCTAAAGATTTGTGAAATATTTGGGCTATAAGCCGTGTTTGGGGCCTCGTGCCGATCTGTTTAGACCCCTTTGAGGGCATTTTACTGCTGTTTTTCTCACTACCTGTTGATGATTTTACTCAGCATCATTGTGCATACTATTTTAATTAAAACTCAGCCTGATTTACACTACATGAGCATTAAAATGATGTTTTCGGGTCGAGTACCCCGTTCTATTACTTCGCCCGAGGGGCTTTTCGAGTGGTTCCACCGAGTGTGGCCGAGGTCCAAGAGTGATGGAGAGGTGCTGAGTGATATTAGCGGTTGGGATGAAGGAGCCCCTCCGGAGTCTGTACACACCCCAGTGAGCGCACCGAGTGCGAGTGATTGAGTGATTGGGAGGCATGAGTGGCTGTGAGGTGCTGAGTGATTGTGAGGTGCTGAGGGATTGTGAGGCATGCCCGAGGGGCTGATTATGAAACATGTTTTTGCCCGAGGGGCTACTTATGATTTTACTACATTCATTTGCATACCAAATCCTTGTTTTAAAGTTGTTAAAAATGTGCATTGTTTTAAGGACTTTTGTGAAGTTGATTTCTAAGGCATGAAGATTTCGTATATCTATGTATACTATTGGAAAGTAAGTCTGTGTATATTGTGACTTGATGACATTGATTTTTATGTGATTCCTTACTACTTGGACTTGATTTATTTCCATTACTACTGAGTTGGCGTACTCACATTACTCCCTGTACCTCTGTGTGCAGATTCAGGAGCAGATATCGAGCGTTAGCTTTTATATATATAATTTGCAGCGGAGCCGGATCGTGGGATATAGAGGTAGCTGTTCAGCATTCGCAGCATCTCCGCTTTCCCTTCCTGTCGTATTTAGTTTTGATTTGGAGTTTTGTATCATAATACTTTATTTTGGCTTATTTCACTAGATGCTCATGACATGTTGGCTCCGGGTTTTGGGGATGGCAGTACTGTATATAAAATTTACCTATTATATTAAGAACTTCCTGTATATTGTTATGAATTGCTTGAAACTTAAATGGGATTTTCAAAAGGAAATGTGAACACGCGGTAGTTGGCTAGCCTAGTTCCACGATAGGCGCCATCACGACCGGTTAGGATTTCGGGTCGTGACAAACGTAGTGGAGTCAATTTTTGAGGCTAGGATGTTAGATTAGTCACACAAATATTTTAAATAATCTTGGCATGAGTTTAGAACTTGAGGAAATGTATGAAAAGTGCATATGTTGGGTTCTAAGCGTTGATATAAATCACTGTCACTAGGGTGATGCTTGAGTATGTTTTGAAAGGTATTTCTTGCCTTGCGCTTAATTTTAAGTTGCTCAAGGACGAGCAAAAGTCTAAGTGTGGGGTGGTGATAAATGATGACAAGTGCATATTTTTATGTATCTTTTCATATTAATTTTTATATGAGTTGAGGGAGTTTATGTGGTTTTTGAAGTGAAATATGCTCATTATATGTTTCTTATGCGTAGGATCGAGTTTAGATGATAAACGATCAAAATATGACAATTTGACACAACAAGGAAGAGATGGAACGAACTGGGAGCTGGTCCAATCTCGTGCGTGGCACGAAAATGGACGCGAAGACAGACACACCCTCCAGTTCTCCTATCCAATTTTGGATTTCCTTGGACGACCCTCCACCCTACCTAGGTCATATAAATACATCCTAAAACATATCTTTAGTGTTACACAAAATCTTTGGAGGCAAGAATATACTAGGAGCATGGAGGAATATTCAACCACGAGTTTTTCCTTTCTTCTTCCTGTTTTCTATTGTTGGTTATAAATTTTAGTATTATATTTTCACATAATACTATGGGTAGCTAATTTATTATTTAGAGGTTTGATGGAACCTTTTGGAGGATGAATTCTTGTTACGTTTTATATAATTGAGCCTTTGAATTTCTCTACTTGTTTAACTACGTGCTTATTTCAGTTGATTGAAGAGCTCTCAATTGACTGTGCCTATTTAGTATGTATTTCTTGGAAAATGGTACATATTTAGGTAGTTATTGAACAACATCATTCCTAACATATGTGAGGAATTAATACGGAGGGTTAAAGGTGGGATTAGGAATAACAAAACATTGGTGCGATCTTAGTGATCGATGAATTAGTGCCAACTAACGTAGTTCGGGAGAATATGTCTAGTAAATTGTTGTAGTTGCTGGGGAGAGAATTACGACACATGAAGTGCTCACGATCAGTAGAGAATAATTACGCGAAATTACATGAGACATAGCGGGAAGGATTCCAACAATTGGGGAAATCAAAACTCTAGACCACCTTAATCTTGTCTCCAACCTTTAGTATCTTTAGTTGCTAATTTACTATTTTAATTTGTTAGTTAATTAGTTAGGCGTAAGAATCTTAATATTTATAACTTAGGAATTGTTCGAACTTGTCTTCTTGGTGATAGTGAACAATTGTAGCTAAACCTTAGTTCTCTTTGGGTTTCGACTCTGGACTTTTCTACCTGATTATATTTGCAGCGAACACTTATCCTTTTTAGGACTAGAGTTGGGTATAATCAAATTTTGGCGCTGTTTCCGGGGAACTAACGGTGTAGTTGTAGCTGTACCTATTGCTAATATTTTGTGGAATTTGGATTTGTAATATAATAACTTATTTTAATTCATGATATTTATGTGTAGGAGTCACTTGGAGGCAATGTGGGATGAAAGTGTACGAATTGAAGCAAAAAGAGAACAAAAGAATAAAATGGACAGTGTAGCTCCCAGGCCCATACCCCGCGTTACCCTAGGCGCTGGGTGATGGAAAACTATCCTACTTCACCCTAACAAGGTTATTTCGGCCCTATACGCCCCCAAGTCGGTTAAAAAGAAGCCTAAACCTATTGTGGAGGTGGAGACGCCACTTTGAGAGCAAAACACAAGCACGAAACACCCGAAAACAAGTATTCTCAATTTTTCTTCATCTTTCATAGTATTTTCAACTAGTCAACACTTAGAAAGATTTCAATGAGATGAGGATATTCCAGGGTTATGGGATTAACATATCTCCTATTGCGTTCTTCCAGTTGATGTAATCACTTGACTTATCTAATCTGTTGATTAGAAGGGTTATTATGCTCGCGAAGTTCTTTCGCGTCTTTGCTCACCTATTCAATCCAACCTAAGATTATATGTCCATAGAATCAAAATTATTTTGGGTTCAGGAGGGAGGCCGAAGCAAGATCAGGAATTGCAGAGTTGGGCATCGTAGTCCATCCATAACCAATCGAGATGGCGGAAAATGAAGAGCGACCAGTGATAGAGGCCACAAGGCCTAATCTTGCTAATATGACTCAGGCTATTATGAAGCCTGATATCACGTGTCACTTTGAGATCAAACATTACATGGTGAAACTGTTTCAATACAAAGGGCTATTTGCTGGTCTATCTCATGAATATCTGCAATGGCACATTCAAAACTTTTCGGAGATTAGAGATACATACAACTATCCGAACGTCTCCAAAGACTATGTAAGACTAACTTTGTTTCCCTTTTCTTTAATGGGGGAAGCAAAGGAATGTCTACACAAATAGCTCGCAAACTCAATCCACACTTGGGATGATCTAGCACAAAAATTCTTAATCAAGTTTTCCCACAAAGAAAACAAAGTCGTTGAGGAGCTAGATTCTTGGGTTTCAACAACAAGATGGTGAGACTCTTCGTCAACCTTGGGAAAAGATACAAGAAACTACTCAGAGAACTCCCACATCATTATCAGACTGATGAGGTGTTGGAACATACTTTGGTGGATGGGTTGGACGAGACCTCCAAATTAAATCTAGACTCCTCTTGTAGACATGAAAAATCCATATAGTGAGATTCATACTCTGCTGAACAACTTCACTACAAAAGATCATAGCTGGCAAGTCGAGGGTGAACCAAGAAGGATGGTAAAACACAAAGCATCAGGTACACTCGAACTAGATGAGGTGTCAGCCATGCGAGCAAAAGTTTCTGAACTAACCAACCAAGTGGCTAAGATGGCAATGGGTAAACGACATCAGATGCACATGTTCAAAGGATGGCCATATGTTGTGAAATTTATGGACATGGTCATATGGGTGACCAATGTCTGATGAATCCCAAATCTATTTATTATGTGGGTCAGCAAAGTAGAGGTCCAATGAACCAGAATACACAATATGGGAACACCTATAATCCCAACGGGAGGAATCACCCAAATTTCTCATGGGGTGGAAACCAGGCCACTCAAAATCAATACAGGACTCAAGGGAACTATAATCAACCTTAAAAGCCACCCCAAAAGGTAGAATAAAGTACCAATGATATGTTGAAAAAGCTGTTAATTGACAACCAACAACTTCAAACAGACAACTAAAAACTGAAGACTGAATTTCGAAATATAGAGAGGTAGATTGGGCAGTTGGCTACACAATAAAATACTCGACCTACATGGGACCTTCCAAGGGATACAGATAAGAATCCGCAAGTAAATGCTGTAACTCCCAGAGAATTAGAAGAAGTACCAAAAAGAAAGAAAGAAAAAGTCACTCCTAAGGGCGAACTAGTTCCTCAAACTGTGGTTGAAACTAAGAAAGAAATTGAAAAAAGTGAAAAAACTCAAATTGTAAGTCCACCACATCCCTTCCCACAAATATTAAAGAAGAAAAGTGATGACAGGATGTCCAACAAATTTATTGATACAAATTTATTGATATGCTATGCAAAATTCAATTGTATCTCCCATTGGTTGATGTGTTACGTGAAATCCTAAAATATGCTAAGTACATTAAAGATGTTGTGACTAACAAAAGAAGGTTGACATAGTTTGAGATAGTGGCACTTACTAAAGAGTGCACCTCAAGAATTCAAAGAAAGTTGCTGCAAAAGTTGAATGATCTGGGGAGCTTCACCATACCTGTTCGAATTGGTGAGGTAGATGTGGGACTGACACCCTGTGATTTGGGGGCTAGCATAAATTTGATGACCCATTCACTATTTAGTAAATTGGGGTTGGAGGCACCATGCCAACTATTGTCATGTTGCAGCTTGATGATAGATCTATTGTCCATCCCGAGGGGTGATAGGAGATGTGCTACTACAGAATGGGCAATTTATTCTTCCAACAGATTTCATTATACCGGACTATGAAGCTGATGAAGATGTCCCCATCATCTTGGGACGACCTCTCTTAGCCACCGCTGATGACGTGATAAAGTTCGTGAAGGAAAAATGATTCTACAGGTTGATAATGTTAAAGCAGTCTTTAATGTGTGCAAGGCAATTCAGCTGCCAAGTCACTATGAGGATCTGGCTATGATATATGAGATTGAAAAATAAGAAGAAAAAAATAATATGGGTGCATATCTGGATGACTCTCTAGAAAAAGCACTTATGTTATTTGACATCATTGACTTGGACGATGAGGTGAAGTAGATGGTGAATCTTCTGGATGCATGTGCTTACATCAAAGGATTGATTGATTTTGAGCCTCTAGATAGACCAAATGAGCCACCCCCAAGCCGTATATCGAAGAATCTCCCAAATTGGAACTCAATTCCTTACCTTCTCATCTTCATTTTTCTTATTTAGGTGCTGATGAAACTTTATCTATTGTTGTATCTTCTGAGTTATCTGTTTTATTAGAGTAAAAGCTACTCCGAGTACTTAGAGAGCACACACGAGCAATTGGTTAGACCATGGATGATATTCGGGGTATTAGCCCAGCATTTTGCATGCAAAAAATTCTCATGGTGGATGGGCACAAACCGAGTGTAAACACCAACGCCGCTTGAATCAAGTCATGAAGGAAGTGGTAAGAAAGGAAGTCATAAAGTGGCTAGATGCAAGTATTATCTTTCCCATCTCTGATAGCAAGTGGGTGAGTCCAGTATAGTGTGTGCCTATAAAGGGTGGAATGACGGTGGTTATAAGTAATAATAATAATAAATTAATTCCAACTAGGAGTGTCACAGGTTGGAGAATTTTCATTGACTACTGGAAACTGAATAATGCTCCTTGAAAGGATCACTTCCTCCTCCCCTTTATTGATCACATGTTAGATTGTATGGTCGGACAAGACTATTATTATTTCCGTGATGGATATTACAGCTACAACCAAATATCAATTGCACCAGAGAACCAAGAGAAGACCACCTTCACTTGTCCTTATGGCACTTATACTTTTAAGAGAATGCCATTTTGGTTGTGCAATGTACCTGCGACTTTTCAAAGGTGTATGATTGCAATCTTCACCGATACTGTAGAATTTGTTTTTGAAGTATTTATGGATGATTTTTCGGTATTCGGACCATTTTTTGATGAATGCTTAACTAATTTGAGTAAAGGTCTTGCCAGGTGTGAAGAGATGAACTTAGTACTGAACTGGGAGAAGTGCTATTTTACGGTACGAGAAGGAATCGTACTCGAGCACAAAGTGTCCAAAGATGTGTTGGAGGTGGATAAGGAAAAAGTGGATCAATTGAAAAACTTCCACCTCCAATCTCTGTCAAAGGAGTCAGAAGCTTTTTGGGAGATGCAAGTTTCTATCGTAGATTTATTAAAGATTTCTCTAAGATTTCTGCTCCCCTGTGCAGGTTGCTTGAGAAGGATACACCTTTCAATTTGATGAGAATTTCTTAAAGGCGTACGAGGAGCTGAAAAAGATATTGGTGATTACATAAATTATTATCGCCCCAGACTAGGGAGAGCCTTTTGAGTTGTTGTGTGATGAAGTGACACGACAATTTGGGTTATACTGGGCTAGAGGAAACACAAAGTGTTCCACTCAATTTACTACTCTAGAAAATCTCTAAACCCATCTAAGATAAATTACATCATTATATAAAAAGTGTTGCTAGCGGTAATATGGGGGTTTGACAAATTTAGGGCCTATTTGGTGGGAGAAAAAGTCATCGTCTACACAGACCATGAAGCCATAAGGTATTTGATTGAGAAAAAGGATGTTAATCCTAGACTAATTCGTTGGGTTATTCTTTTACATGAATTTGAAGTGGAAATCAAGGATCGAAAAAGGACAAGACATCAGGTAGCAGACTATTTGTCGCGCTTGGACACTTGCGCACATGTTGATGAAGAGGGCAACATTCAGGAAAATAATCTAGATGAGTAAATGATAGAAAACACAGCTGGCATAGCCTCATGGTATGCTATATGAAATTAATTGTAAGTGGGGTGACTTCATCAGAGTTGTCACCGGATGGTAAGAGAAATCCATGTATGATGTTAGATTTTATCTATAGGATGACCTGTTTTTGTTTAAACATTATGCAGATTAGTTGGTGCACTGCTGTTTCCCTGAGGAGGAGATGGAAGAAATTTTGCATGATTGTCATGGATCACCGTATGGAGGGCAACATGGTGGGGACAAAACGGCTGCAAAGGTGTTGTATTCGGGATTCCATTGGCCCACTCTATTTAAGGATGGACATGCTTTTGTGAAAAGATGTGATAGGTGCTAGAGGATGGGTACAATTTCGAGAAGGCATGTGATTCCATTGAAGGGCATACTGTAGGTCGAAATCTTTGATGTTTGGGGAATAGAATTCATGGGGCCATTTCTAGCATCAAATGGCCATCGTTACATCTTGGTTGCAGTTGACTATGTGCTAAAGTGGGTTGAGCTTGTGGCTTTGCCTACAAATGATGCTAAGGTAGTGGTAAACTGTGTAATGAAAAATATTTTCACAAGATTTGGAACTCTGTGTCCTTTGATTAATGATGGAGTTACTCACTTTTGTAACTAACTATTGGGAAACCTCTTGGCTAAGTATGGGGTGAGACACAAGGTCGCAACTACTTATCATCCGCAAACCAGTGGTCAAGTGGAGGTTTCGAATAGGGAGGTGAAGAAAATTTTGGAGAAGACAGTGAGCGCAAGTAGAAGGATTGGGCTAGAAAGCTAGATGACGCTCTATGGGCATATCACACTACATACAAAACTCCAATTGGCGCTTCACCGTACAAGTTGGTTTATGGAAAGGTTTGTCACTACTCGTTGAGCTTGAGCACAAGGAATATTGGGGGATCAAGAAGCTCAACTTCGATATGGATCTAGTTGGAGAAAAATGGATGTTGCAACTAAATGAGATTGAAGAGTTTCGCTTGTACGCATATGAGAATGCGAAGTTGTATAAAGAGAAAACAAAGAGATGGCATGCCAAACACATTTTGCATCGTGAGTAAAACCTGGTCAAGCCGTTCTCTTGTTCAATTCAAGGTTGAAGCTCTTTCCTGGGAAGCTCAAGTCTAGATGGTTGGGTCAGTTTGAAGTAGTGCGGACAGCGAAGCATGGAGTTGTTGAGATAAGGGATCCCTAAAGCGATGACACATTTTTAGTCAATGGGAAAAGTTAAACACTATTGGGGTGGTGGCATTCGTCGTCAGAATATTGTGATGGACTTGGTGGATTCTTGAGGGAACATGTTGCATCGTGCCACGATGTTAAATCAAGCACTTGTTGGGAGGCAATCCGATGTTTATTGCTTTCGTAGCTTAGTTTTTTCTCTTTTTAGTTAGAGTAGACTAGAGTTTTTATTTTTCGTTGTAGTCCTAGACAACGTAGGTAGGAGCGGTGTGGAATATGTATAATGGATGTACAAAGTGCTCGAGGAGATCAGGGATTCATTCAATAAAAAAAGAAAAAAAGGGAAAATCAGCACCCAGGCTAGCGTCCTGTAGTGCCTCTGGCACAAAAAACAGGAACGAATTTTCCCCCAGAGCAAGGGCTAGCACGACGCGGTGGCCGAGGGTGGGGCACGTAAGTTTTAGTTTTTTTTTTTCTAATTGTCGCTTAACTTTTTAATTAACTTATTAACCCTTGCCTCGACCCGAATACGCGTTTATACTCACCTAATAACCCATGCCCACTACCCATACCCATTCCCAATTTAATTAAAATTACTCTAACCCCAAATTTCCCCTTACCCGTATCTCTCTCTCTCTCTCTCTTTCTATCTCCCCACTCATTTTCCCTTTCCCTCTCTATCTCCCTCTCTAAATTATCCTTTGCTACTCCTTGCTTTCATACCCAACACACTAGGTATGTTTTCCCTTTCTCCATTTTCTTTCATTTAGTGAGTTATAACCCCCTCCCCATCCCAAACGACCCCCACTCCCAAGTTCACCCTAATTTTCTCTTTAACACTTATGTTGCTATGATAGGTGATATCAATATGGAAGATTAGTTGTTGAATTTGGTCATGGATATTTTGTACAGAGTAGTAAACTACAATTTTTGCTATTTCGTTCAAAATTTTGGAGAGTCTACATGTTCCACCATTGTTGAATAAAGTGACACACAATTGATGCCCACCACATGCTTGATAAAATGCTTGAATGAATATTTAGTGCAACCGTGAAGTCTGAGTAGCTGGGCGTGTTTGTATGTGATTGTGGGATAATCATGGGGTGTTTGGGGGTGGTTTTATATAGCCCAAGCTTGTTTTCAAATCACACTACCCACACCTTGTATCATGTATAATGTATATTGTATCCTTTTGTTAGGATTAGCTAGTGTATTGTATTAGTTGTAGTAATTGGGGATCAAGTGTTGCTTGCTTGCACTAAGGCTAAGTCATGGCCATAGTTGACTAATTGTTTATGTATGGAATAACACTTGGAATATAATTGGGTGTCATGGGGAAGTCATGAGTACCTATTTCCTTATGTTGCAACACTTGTGCACTTATTGAACAATTATTGCGAGTATGTTATATAGAGCCTTTGGTTCTAAGTGTGGGGTCATCTTTGACTTCTTGAGTAATTCTCACATCAGAGTTGATTATTTTATAGGTTTCAGTGGCTCGTGACGGTGCTAATAAGGGAAAAGGAGCGGGAATGTCCTCAACTACTACCCCCTTCCTAAAAAGTGCAAGCAAGGCAAGGGGTCATCTCGACAAGCAAAAGACAAACAAGTTGCTGACTGGTCAACGAGTGCATCTTCGAGACCACGAACCTGATTGGATTTGGTTCATGAAGATGCTATCCAGTGGTATCACACCTTCGATCCATATGGGCGGCATGTATCTACATGGGGATCAATGTTATTACACCTTGCAATATTACGATGATATTACGTCCTGGAGTATTATATTACGATGATGTTACGCCTTGCAGTATTACATTACGACGATGTTACGCTTCACAGTATTAAATTACGACGATGTTTCACCCTATAGTATTGTACGTTAAATTTATCGTAAGGTAATTGACATCAGCCCAATGAAAAGATTATTTAAAAATTATAAGGATTATGCTATTTCATGCAAGTGATGAGTAAATTCGTGAATGTGAGAGGGTAAGTAAATCAAAGAAAATGAATTTCGTCGAGGTTTGCCAGGTTAGGATAAAATACGGCCCGAGCTAAAGATACCCGGTATTTATGGTCTAGTTCCATAAAAAGGTACCACATGACCATGGTAGTAAGGTATATAAGGTGTATTAAAAGTGAATAGTATTTTAAATAATTTGAGATAATCCTTAATTATGTGAATTATTGGATAATGGGGGAATTAACTAGTTAATTAATAATTAATAGTTGATTAATCACAGTCTTTGGATAAGACTAATGAGCCAAAACGTGGCAGCAAGAATAAGCTTAAATAAGTGACTCTTACACCATTAGAAAGGTGGCACACTTAGGGAAATCGTTTTGCCAAGTAACCTTTATCAAGTGGGGCCCACACAACTTTAATAATAAGCCTCTCTAGCTCATTTAAGAGAGTTATCAATCAGATTTGCATGGGTAACATTACTAGCTACAAAAAGGGTTCTTAAAAATCACAAAAACGAAGAAACTCATAGTCTATTCATTTTGAACTCCAAGGATTTGGACGTGAGCTTCATATTCAATAATGTGAGCTCTCAAAAAAATTTAGTAACGTGAGCTTTTATGGATCTTCAAAAATTCAAAAACGTGAGATTTCATACAAAGTTATACTACGTAATAGCAACGAGATTTTGCGATTCTAAGGGAGTACGGTGCAATCCTTCTCAAGAATATCATACTGATTTTTCCCCTACTTCGATCCACCATTACGTGTTCGTCACAAAAGACGTGTGTTAGAGAAATTTTCAAGAGAATCGGTCCAGGTATGTTAAGGACAAGCCCTTCTTTCATTTTGGCATGATCTCGTAATTACACAAGTTTGATAACGAGGTATAAAGAAAAAAATTCATATCCCCGAATTTACGTATATTTTTCCTAGTCTTGTAAGTACAATATTCATTTGAGTATTTCTTTTTTCCAGTCAAGAGAGCAGAGAGTCTATATATACAGTATTACAGTATTTTCATTACCATCGAGCTATAATCGATGGGCAGGACCGTATTGGGCAACTTCTGATAAGATGGTAAGTTATATACCGAGCCTGCTATGGCCGAGCGCCTATGAGCGAGCCCAGTTGGTCGAGATACAAAGCCTAGTTTGGCCGAGCGCCTATGAGAGAGCCTACTATGACAGAGCAGTAATATATATATACCGAGCCTTATAGGGACGGACACCTATTTTACTTACTATATTGAGAGAGTTGAGTCAGTATAAGCAGGTAAGCATATCTTCCGATTATATTTGACTTCCAGTTGCTTTCGCTTATTATATTAACAGTTCAGTTTCAACTTTCAGTATATTGTCTTACATACTCAGTACATTATTTTGTATTGACGTCCCTTTTCCGGGGGCATTGCATTTCATGCGTGCAGGTTCAGACAGACAGACGGGTAAACGTCCTCATTAAGTGTTGCCCGAGTTTAGCCTTGATCGGTAAGCTCCATGCCATTCGGAGTTGCCGGGTCTATAGCTTTATGTACATCTTGTGTATATATGTATATATGTTATGAGTAGGTCGGGGAGCTGTTCCGATCACAGTATATCCACCAGTAGAGGCTTGTAGACATATCCTGTCAGTTAGTGCAGTATGTTGGGTTGGTAAGCCTTTTATGTATATTTTGTTGGTTTGCCAGCAATAGTAGTTATGACGGCCTTGTCGGCCCAGCTTTATATTGATATTTTGTCAGTATTCCCAGTTGTCTTGCAATGTGGCCCATGGCCAAAGTATGACATCATATATTCAGAGTTCCTTTGGCACAAGTTAGTACGCAAGGATAGATGAGGCACCGGGTGCCGGTCTCGCCGCCAGGTTCAGGGCGCGACAAAAGTGATATCAGAGCAGTTCTGTCCTAGGGAGTCTACAAGTCGTGTCTAGTAGAGTCTTGTTTATGGGTGTGTTGTACACCACACTTATAAGCAGGAGGCTACATGGAATTTAGGACTGTAAGTCTTTCTTCTTACTCTAGATCGTGTCATAGATCTCAATTATAAGAACTCAATTTCCTAACTCTATATTATTCATAATACGACGATGCCTACATCCAGAAAGACGGTTGGTAAGAGATATAGCTGTAGAAGAGTTGAGTCAAAGGAACTCAATTTTTGCGTCATGCTTATAATGGATAAATATGAGGTATTCAACAAATCATGTGTATACTAAGATTTGTAAGCTTCTTGATAAGGATCCTAAGGCAAGAATACCTATCCACTCTTACGGTAAAAAGGAATAAGGAGGGAGATACAAGTTTCAACAAGTAAAAGAATCAAGGTGAAGAAGGGTACGAGGCACCAGTTATTGAAGATTATCAGTATTACAGTTCCGACATAAAAATATAAGCATTGTAAGTTACCCTCAACAGTAATAGAGGTATGTATAATTGGCCACACCCATCTCAGTGATACCATATTGGGGGCTAACAGGTGTAGATTAAGAAAAGGACAGGATATCGGGATCCGGCTGGGTAGAGTAACCCAAAATTTTGGATGGATTGTTAGCGTTAGCGGACATTTTTGAAGGATATTACAAATGTAGAAATAATTCTCCTTGTGAGACACCTAGATGATATACTCTAAAATAGTGCAGCCAGATATGAGTACTACAAAGATAGGCACTGGAAGCCTTGAAGGGATAAATATTACCTTAGTATGGCTCCCTTCCCTAGTAGAGAAAGAATGTTAGGCAACCCGAAGAGCCCATGGATGGAGCAAGGGGAGCTAAAAGCAAAAGAATGTCTTGTCAAAGTTTTCAGAATAAAGTGATAGACATAGATGTTAGAGGAAAAATAAGAATATAGTTAATGAAGCATTATGAGTAAGATATGATACATGGATGGCAACGGTAGAACAACTGAAAGTATTACAGAGTCTATAGACAAGTGAAGGAAAATACGAGAGGTGACAGCCTTGAGGCAACAAAAGAGTATAGGTCATAAAGTTGCATCCTCATTTCGAGAAATAAGTTCGTGACTCTAACGTGACTACCAGAAGGAAAAGTTAGACCCCAAAATAATAGAAATCAGTATGGGTTGGTGAACAAGATAAACTAAACATGACTTAGGGATTGAGTGGTTTGAAAATGGTCGACGTCATGAGAATTTCAGAGATTTCCTTCCAGAAATAATAGAATGGACGACAGAAGAATAATCTTTAAGAGTCATTTAGGAAGACGCTTCCCAAAAGCAAGCAATGCAAGCAAAGTTAAGCTTAAGGGACTATATGTACCAGATACACTAGGTGTCACCCTCGTGAGTAAGGAATTTCGTTATCCTTGGTGCAGAAGGATTACCGCAAGGCGAGTAAGGGTCATTGATGATGTGAAACGACACCAAAGATGATGAGGTAAAACATCTATAGGTAGATCGTCGTAGCGCTAAATTTTAGTACTCCTCTAAAGGGAGGAACATGGAGTGACGTGATATTAAGTCAAAATTAAGTGGTTCTAGTAACCATGGAATGGTAAAGGAAAAATGCAATAAAAAATGAGAAAGGAATGAGATTGCACTTATCTGAATCCTACAGATATGCTACGATTCCAAGGCATTATGCAAACATGACGTCAAGGAGAGGAAGTAAGAGTTTCTGCCTGAGATGTTATTGATTAATAAGGAGCCAGTGCGAGAGGTAAGTTAAGATAAAGGAAATAAACCAAGAAATATTACGCGGAATATTAATATAGTAATGGTCCAACGAATAGTTAGTAGTTGATTCATGAAGAGCCTAACTATGACTAGACAAGAGGATACAGACAAATCAGCAGATCATGTAAGATAAATATAGTAAAACCCAATATAGTGAATTCATCGTCGCAGTTATGACATCGTGATCATTAAGAAATATTTAGATAGGAGTTGGGGTAGTTAAAGGTACCATATGAGTGTTATGGAGATAAAAGATAGTGCCACTGGGAAGTCAGTAAAAATATCAAGTTCAGGTACGAGCACATGAGGGTGGAAGTAAGTAACTAAGGAAAATTATAGGTGAGTACGAACATCAAAATTCTGTCGAAGAAAAATAAATCAAAAGTAAAATTCGAGATCATATGGGTTGCATGAAAATCCCGGCATACATGGGAGCTAGGACAAGCTAAGTATGCATGCAACAAGGGGCCAGAAAGACCAGGAAAGGTAATAGCTTACGTTTAAAGAAAGCTGAGAAGGAACAAAAGGAATTGTTCGATCAATGATCCAGAGTTAGTTACGTTATGGACACACTTAAGAGATTAGAGTTTTATATATGCAACATATATGTTGACATTCATACAGACGTAGAAGACTCCGATAAGTTAAAAGAAAGAATTGGGCCCAGGGCATAGACAAAGGATTGAATTGTTAGAAGATTGTATCATGAATATTCCATAGCGTCCATGAAAGGCTAAAGTAATAACTAATACCATGAGCCGCAGATGGAGAGATAACTTAAGCCTACATAAAGGCTGATCAGAAGGAGGAGGAAATTAAAGAGTTACATCAACTAAGTAAATTAGGAGTCTGCTTATTGGACCCAAAAAGTTACAGACATCATTATTGAGAACATTGTAGAATCACTCTTAATATCAAAGGTACAAGAGAAATAGTACATTAGCCATATTCTATAATGGCTCTACGATAAAGCCTGTTAGAAGTGTCCCAACCTCATTAGAAGTTAGTATGAAGATCTCACGAGATTGTGTAAAGAGGTGCATATATTATAATATAAGTTCAAGTTGGGGATGTGAATTATACCTATGTGGAAGAGAGGTCATGAAAGAGATAGGAATGTGATGTGAGATTTTAAGGTAAGTAAGGTAAAGGAGAATAGCGTACGAGATACTCAAGTGCAAAAGATTGTGAATAACCCATACTTTAGATAAAAGGCTAGAAGTGCTGGGATTCAGTATCTAGAAATGATAGCGGCATCGTCAGTGGCATATCTTCTAGCCTATGGTTTCTAGGTACCGAGAGATCTAGACAAGAGAGTAAAGAAGATTTAACGACGATGTGATATCTAGCTTGATGTAACATAAGGGAATCTATGGTGCAAGCAAGTTGAAGAAAGGTTGCACATAGTATAAATAGATACGTAGAGGTCAGAAACTAAAGTATAGTAAAGTGACGAGGTTTCATGATAGGAGTAAGGATGACGTTTGGACCTTCGATTGACTAATGATTTGAAGCGGATTTCATGAGTTGTACAAGATTAAAATATCCATGTAAGGTGAGTCATATTGGGATGCTATAAAATACAATTATGAAAGTATAGTATCGCCCCTAGGTGGATCAATCTAATTACTCCAAATGTCCTAATGAGACGTGAGCCCTAGTGGCAGTGTTACAAAATAGATCAAGCTATCGGTGGTAGATGATAGATCAACATTAAGGTGAATCATAATGGATGGACAAAAGTCACAAAGTATGAGCTGATATTAAGTCGTCATTCTTAAGATGAACAGTAAATTCATACGAATGGATAACCAGGTCTATGAAACAAGATATAGCCATATTCGCAAGTTCTATAAAGTACCGAGCGACTTCAATACACCTGTAGATGCCCAGAAAGGCATCCTATTAAGACTTGTATATGTTTACAAAGTAAGGCCTATAGATTGGCTAAAAACTAGAGGAAAAAGGAGAGAAGAGTCGCATAGGCACACTGACAAGGTCAATATCATAGAGGCTGCATGGTAGAAGGTAACAAAAGTTATGAGAATAGAAGGAATTCGATCACACGTCATGGCGTGGGAAAGAGTCCTAAATGGGGGAATTCCGAGTATTAAGGTATTCACAAGAGCTATAAGTTATAAAATGATAAGAGCATAGTATTATATTACGATGATGTTACGCCTTGCAGTATTACATTATGATGATGTTACACTTCAAAGTATTAAATTACAACGATGTTGCACCCTGTTGTATTGTACGTTAAATTTATCGTAAGGTAATTGACATCAGTCCAAGGAAAAGATTATTTGGAAATTATAAGGATTATGCTATTTCAAGCAAGTGATGAGTAAATTCGTGAAGGTGAGAGGGTAAGTAAATCAAAGAAAATGAATTTCGTCGAGGTTTGTCAGGTTGGGATAAAATACGTCCCGAGCTAAAGATACTCGGTATTTATGGTCTAGTGCCATAAAAAGGTACCACATGACCATGGTAGTAAGGTATATAAGGTGTGTTAAAAGTGAGTAGTATATTAAGTAATTTGAGATAATCCTTAATTATGTGAATTATTGGATAATGGAGGAATTAACTAGTTAATTAATATCAAAGTCTTTGGATAAGACTAATGAGCCAAAACGTGGCAGCAAGAATAAGCTTAAATAAGTGACTCTTACACCATTAGCAAGGTGGCATACTTAGGGAAATTGTTTTGCCAAGTAACCTTATCAAGTGGGGCCCACACTACTTTAATAATAAGCATCTCTAACTCATTTAAGAGAGTTATCAATCAGATTTGCATGGGTAACGTTACTAGCTACAACAAGTCTTCTTAAAAATCACAAAAATGAAGAAACTCATAGTCTATTCATTTTGAACTCCAAGACTTTGGACGTGAGCTTCATATTCAATAACGCGAGCTTTCAAACAAATTCAGTAGCATGAGATTTTATGGAGCTTCAAGAATTCAAAAACGTGAGATTTCATACAAAGTTATACTACGTAATAGCAACAGGATTTTACGATTCTAAGGAAGTACGATGTAATCCTTCTGAAGAATATCATACGGATTTTTCCCCTACTTCGATCCGCCGTTACGTGTTCGTCACAAAAGACGTGTGTTAAAGGAATTTTCAAGAGAATCGGTCCAGGTATGTTAAGGCTAATCCCTTCTTTCATTTTGGCATGATCTCGTAATTACACAAGTTTGATAACGAGGTATAAAGAAAAACATTCATATCCCGGAATTTATGTATATTTTTCCTAGTCTTGTAAGTACAATATTCATTTGAGTATTTCATTTTTCCAGTCAAGAGAGTAGAGAGTCTATATATACAGTATTACAGTATTTTCATTACCATCGAGCTATAAACGATGGGCAGGCCCGTGTTGGGAAACCTCAGATCAGATGGTAAGTTATATACCGAGCCTGATGTGGCCGAGCGACTTTGAGAGAGCCCAGTTGTTCGAGATACAAAGCCTAGTATGGCCGAGCGCCTATGAGCAGATCAATTATATATATATATACCAAGCCTTATAGGGTCGGACAACTATTTTACTTACTATATTGAGAGAGTTGAGTCAGTATCAGCAGGTAAGCATATCTTCAGATTATCTTTGACTTCCAGTTGCTTTCACTTATTATATTATCCGTTCAATTTCAGCTTTCAGTAAATTGCCTTATATACTCAGTACATTATTTCGTACTGACGTCCCTTTTTCGGGGGCGCTGCATTTCATGCGTGCAGGTTCAGACAGACAGACGGGTAAACCTCCTCATTAAGTGTTGTCCGAGTTCAGCCTTGATCGGTAAGCTCCATGCCTTTCGGAGTTGCCAGATATAGAGCTTTATGTACATCTTGTGTATATATGTATATATGTTATGAGTAGATCGGGGAGCTGTTCTGATCACAATATATCCACCAGTAGAGGCTTGTAGACATATTCTGTCAGTTAGTGCATTATGTTGGGCTGGTAAGCCTTTTATGTATATTTTTTTGGTTTGCCAGCTGTAGTAGTTATGGCGGCCTTGTCGGCCCAGATTTGTATTGATATTTAGTCAGCATTGGTAGTTGTCTTGAAATGTGGACCATGGCCAAAGTATGACATCGCATCTTCAGAGTTCCTTAGTCGCAAGTTAGTACGCGGGGATAGATGAGGTACTGGGTGCCGGTCTCGCCCCCCAGGTTCGGGGCGTGACAAAAGTGGCCACTTTGGAGAGGAATTTTCCCGATGTGATGGCCCGATTGAAAAGTATGAAGATTTAAAATTTCATTGTGTGCTAGGGACATGCGAACTTGAGCATGGTAAGGGAGCTGTATGCGAATAGGAACAAGCACAGTTTCATGTCGTGGGTCAGAGGGAAGGAAGTTCCATTGGATATGGAGTCGTTATTCAAGTTCTTAGGGGTTGATTACCCAAACCCGAGGAGGCTACAAAAGTTTGTAATGTTCCAAAGCTACACTGCTATTTGTAACACTCTATGTGGCGTAGATTCTAATGCTAAGTGGACGAGGACAAACGGTAATACCTACAATGTGATGCTCCGGTTTGACTTTAACTGAACTGCCAAGGTGTGGCAGAACTTTGAGCAGGCCAGACTGATGCCAATGGAGCACAACACTAGGTGCACTCGAGCTAGAGTGTGCTTGATCTTCTTTATGATGACTGGGAGACCAGTCAATGTGGGTGAGACTATGTTGGGGGAGATGGCCGGAAAATGGTTTGGGCGGAAATTTAAAAGGTTCTTCTTTGGTAACCCGCTGATGCAGTATATGCTATCTCTTGAGGTGCATGAGTACCCTGGTTATGATGATGTGGTGGAGGCTCCGAAGGAAATGATGGAAATTAATTCTTTGTTTGATTATACTTCCAAGCTGAGCCAGGCTGCTCGGAATGAGCGGGAGAAAAATTTCAACAGATATCTATATGTCTCCCTGAACTGGATGATGAGCAGGATGGGCGTGACAGATGAGGAGCGGATGCAACTACCTAATGATATATCCAATGCTTCAAAGTAAATGTTGTGGATTGCGCCTGGCAGCCCCATTCACCCATCGGAAGATCAAAAAACCAACAAGGGCTCAGATGATGAGGATGATAGGTGCTGATGTCACGAGGCCAATGGCTTTGATGTTCCTTGGGGCAGATGATGATGAGCCTGGAACTTTGGCTGGTGGGCGTTCTGAGGATGAAGGTTCCGAGTATGACCTGAATGGGTCCGTGTAGCAGGGAGTTCTTCTCTCCACCTTACTTTTGTTTCGAATTCTTATATGCATCAGAGACTATGCATAACGTAAGTGTGGGGTGGGGGAACTACTTTCTAAAGTGTAATTGTATAAAACATTTTATTTTTCATTAGTTTTCTTTTAGAACTCATAGTTAGTCATAGTTTCATTTAGAGTAGTAGTAGACAATTATTGAAAAAAATATTAAAAAAAGAAAAATAAAAAAAAACTCGGCCTTTCCCCTACGATGGATCTCTTGGACCACTTTCTTGAGGGATTACGGTTCGATTAAAAAAAACACCAAAAAAATTTTCTTTTGTTTTTTTAGGATAGTTAGGTAGTAACACTTGGTTTTTCTTTGGGCACTAGTTCTTTTGCAGGGTGTGGCCTGAATCGTGCATTTTGGTTTTACTTTTTTTAGGAGTAGGATAGGAAGAAAACTGAGTTGCTCTAGATACCTATGACATGTTTGGTGCTAGTACATTAGGTTATGACATGCGTTCTGTCTTCATGTTATAATTAATTTGTAATGTGATGCCTAAGTGAAATAAATAGCCTACTCTGTTTCGCCTTTTCTCAGTTGTTTGAATTGTATGTCACCTAGTGCATTATTAAAACTTCTCAACTATATGTTCTTGCTTGACTTAAGAGTTGAAAATAACCGTCTTGATTGAATCATGTGCGATGTGTGTGTGAGGATTTGTGTTGTTTTGTGCTATTATGTGTAGTATAGAACTTTTCCTGTGTGGTAATTGAAGAGAAATCATTAAGTTGTGCTAGTTTAGAAGATGACTTAGGCGGTTCTTTGCTTGATCATAGATGTGCTTGTCACTTACAAATAACATTTTCCCGTACATGCCCCTTTGAGCCTATAGTCCTTTTACTTGGCACCCACATTATAAGTCGTATCCCTATTTTGTTCTTTACATGAGCTTATTAAACCTTTACCTACGAAGGTACTTATTCGCTAAAAAAAGTAAGCTGAGAGATTGGGAAGTAGCTTTCGATTGAACCATGGAAGGGCCCATAAGGTGCACTAATATTGTGAAAAAATACCACTAGCCGACGAACCTTAATGTATGGAGTGTGTGTATAAATGAAAAAAAAAAAGAGAGAAAATAAAAATGCAAGGAAAAATACAAATAATATTGACAGTCAAAAAGAAAGAAAATAAAAATAAAAAACACACATCTCCAATCTTACTAACTCGTGCTAGTGGGGATGTAGAATAGCTTAATTGAAATAAAAGGTCTTTGTGTGTATAGTTTGTGACGAGTGAATTGGTTGAGTGGAATATGGTCAATACTTGAGTGTAGTGTATTAAAGTGCTTAGGAGGGGTAGTCACAATTCCTAAATATATCTTACCCTTCTCTTAGCCTACATTACAACCCATGAAGTTCTAATTGATCCAAGACTTGTCTAGCTTAGATTAGTAGAGATGTACATTATGGGCAAGCTTATGGTATGACCACGAGATACACATGTATTTCCTTGTGAGAGTGAGCAAATTTTGTTCAATTGTGTGATGTCCTTAATTTATGTTCAAAGATATACTTGAATGTGTGGACTATTTCTATTTCAGTCTCTTGTTTATTGGCAAGGACACATGATCTCATGGCGGTTGGTAATGTTGTTAATGTCTCTTGTTGGGTGAGTACGCGAGTTGAGCCTTCTTAGTAGTAACGAGTCGGATCTTGATATAGGGTGGTTATGGGTAGGTTATTTGAATTGGTTGAATTAAATTGCTTATACTTGGGCATGTTGAAAACGGGAATAATGTAAATTTTGTATGCCCATTCTTGATTGCCGGTATCAACCATAGTCAAAGGTAGAGTGTATGATTGAAAAATTGAATTGGTCCTCCATAGTTGATGTGCATTTTGTTGGGGGTGTAGTTGTTAGTTCCATTTATTGAGAGAGAACAAGAGTTTAAGTGTGGGGTGTTCATATTCGGCTTAAAATATGTGTATTTATATGCATGCCGCCTCACATTTTACTCATATTTTGTAGAATTGGATATGTAATATAACAATTTATTCTAATTCATGGTATTTTTATGTGTAGGAGTCACCCGGAGGCAATGTGGGACGAAAGTGCATGAATTGGAGAAAAAAGAGAATAAAAGAAGAAAACGGAAAGTGCAGCACCTAGGCCAGCACCCCACGCTTCTTGGGGCACAACTTACAGATGCAACATTTTTTCCAGCGCCAGGACTAGCGCCCTGCGCCTACCCTGGCGCTGAGTGAGGGAAAACTATCCTATCTCTCCCATGATAAGGTTATTTTGGCACTACACACCCCTAACTCATATAAAAAGAAGTCTAAACTTGGAGGGGGAGACGCCACTTTGAGAGCAGAACACAAGCACAAAACACCCGGGAACAAGGATTCTCAGTTTTTCTTCATCTTTCTTAGTATTTTCAACTATTCAACACTTATCAAATTGTTTAACTTTATCATGAGTGGCTAAGTAACTCATTTCTGGGGTTATGGGTTGTTTTTGACTATTGTAATTTGACGGTTGATTATGTTGCTTGATGCTATCATATTAATTCATTTATTTAATTTTGCAGTTAATTATTCTATTGCGTAGCTAACGATAGAGTACTATCTACGAATTTATAGTTTAACTCGAAAGTGGAACTATAGGTTGCATATAAGGTTGAGTAGAGTAAGTTCTTGAATCCCGATATCGGAGAATAGATTCGAGTTTCGGATAGACATTATAGTTTCCTTACTTGGTTATTCTTGCAGGAAATATACATGCGTTCTTGTCAATTTTGATTCTATAGACATATAGTATTAGGTTGGCTTGAATAGGAGAGCGAAGCATCGAAAGAACTTCGCAAGCATATTAAACCATGCTAATCAACAAATTAGATAAGTCAAGTGGTTACATCAACCGGAAGAACACAATAGGAACGCCGTTAATCCCATAACCTTAGAATATCCTCATCTCATTGAATTCTTTCTGAGTGTTTATTTGCTCTATGTGAAATCTTATTTTCTTTACTTGTTTGTTAGTTCGTAGTAATTTAGTTACAAAAATCACAATCATTTTCTTCACTCACTTGAGCATTAAATTTATAAATAGTTTAGATTGGATGATAACTGATCATAAATCCTCTTGGAAGGATACTTTCTCATCACTTTATTACTTTTCGACCACGTATACTTGTATGTGCGTTTGGAACCAACACTGATGTTGATGCAAATCGGTGATCTTCCAGACATCGCTTTCAGCCTTACAAAAGGGCCGATGGGGTAGGGAAATAAAGGTTTTCAGTCATTGGATAGGTTTGTTTCCGATAAAGGAATGGATCATGGTCGAGGTAGCAAAAATTTACAAGAGAAAGAACAATCGAGGTCCCGAGATTCAACGTATTCCCGGTTATCCAATCACAACTTTAACATCAGTTTAGTAGAGTTGGTGTCGGCCATGAGAAACATTATGGAGGCTAGGTTTGCGAAGCCAATTCGATCAGATCCTAGTCAAATAGATCCTAATTTATGGTGTAAGTTCCATGGAACACATGGTAATAGGATTGGGGACTGTTGGCACCTTCGTAAAGAGGTGGCAACATTGTTGAATAATGGTCACCTTAGAGAATTTCTAAGTAATCGGGCCAAGAATAATTATGGGAAAAATCGTGACGCTTGGAAACCAGCCAAACCAGTAGCAGGGTCACCTTGTATGACGATAAACATGATATTTGGTGTTGATGAGGTAAATGGAGTGACATTTTAAGTAGCAAAGAACACGAAGATATCGATAACTCATGGAAAGAGGATCCGAGAAGCTGCGGAGGATGAAATCACCTTCATAGAAGAAGATGCTTATAGACTTTTTCTACTTCACAACAATGCTTTGGTAATATCTCTTAATGTTTTACATTTTTAAATTAAGTGTGTGTTGGTTGATCTAGGAAGTTCAGCCAATATTATACAATGGAGAGTTTTGGAGCAAGCAAAGTTAATCGGAAACATAGTTGCGACAACGAAGCTTCTAGCCAGGTATCACGACCCAAACCGATGGACCGCGACAGGCACCCGGTACCTTACTCAACCGAGTACCAACGTAACGTATCTTTCTCATTACATCAACATGGGTAAATGAGCTAGAAGGGTCGTATGAGTTAACAAGAATAAAACATGAGAGAATACATGACATAAAACGACCCAACCTGATATACCAAATTATACATATGATGTACGAGCCAATAAGGCCAAAATAACCACTCGTACCCTGAACATAGGCCGACAAGGCCATACAGTCGTTCATATACATGACATATGTCTACCAGCCTCTAAGGGCACATAAACGTCATAAGTTCGGGACAGGGCCCCAACATACCATTCAATACATGTCTAAATCATACTAACAAAATAAGCAACTTTGGAGCAAGTAGATCACACCAATATCTTCCGCTGAGCTGATAGCCTACTTCGAGGAATCTAACCTGTTTATCGGGACCTACGGCATGAAACGTAGCGTCTCCAGGAAAAAGGGACATTAGTACAAATAATGTACCGAGTATGTAAGGAATTAAAATCAGTAAACAATAGACATGAGAGAAACATGGAGTAAAAGA
Organism: Nicotiana knightiana; assembly: GCA_005239525.1. Lineage (NCBI taxonomy): Eukaryota > Viridiplantae > Streptophyta > Magnoliopsida > Solanales > Solanaceae > Nicotiana > Nicotiana knightiana. The sequence continues at coordinate 47,740 of ML419904.1, read as the reverse complement.
CTCAACATGTATATCTGAATAGCTATGTGAATCATTTAATATTATAATGTCATGAATATGTGTATAAATGTCATATCATGCATGGGTATATGCGCTCATAACATCATCAAGCCCCTGAGGGCATTCCATCATATCATCTCGACCACTGTGGGAAAATCATCAACGTATACCAGCTAATCAGGTGGTGGTGCGTATATAACGCCGTAACCTTTTTCCATATATATATATATATATATATATATAATGCCATCTGGTCATGAGTCAATGTAAATGAATGTAATACATGTGAAGTACGTCAATAAAATCTTTCGGAGTGTCATAAGGCCATTATGCCTTTGATTAATATCATGAACTAAATGTTATCAACTTATGTATTTTCTGAGACCAATGAACATATGATAGAATAATATGACTTATGGGGAATCAAGAACATAGACATATCTGGTATTTCTATGAATAGAATCATTTATGGAAATTATGAATTTGCTCATTCATTTGTATCGTATGGATCATGCCAAAAAGAAATAAGGGATAGCCTTAACATACCCGAACCGATTCTTTTAAAATTCTCTCTAACTCACATTTTTTTCTGCGAAGAACACGTAATGGCGGATCGAATTAGGGAAAAATTCGTATGATATTCTTGGGATTATTGTATCATACTCCCTTAGAACCGCAATTTCACCCATGTTGCATCTTCATACGAATTTTTGAGCTTCATTCGTTACTTTTTTTGAAAACTTCATATAAATTCTTTTGGTTTGAGATTCATCCGTAAGAAAGCATAAGTATAAGCATATGAGAAAGTCTTTTAATATTTGGGTTATGGGCCCCACTCTTGTGGATTAATTGGCAACCTATTATTCTATATATGCTACCAATATGTGAACTTTAAGAGTGGGCCTCCACGTTAAGGATTAAATCCTTATCCATTAATTACCCACTTATTTCCTTAATTAGTTTATCAATTCACCATTAACCAATAATTATCCCATTATCCACACAATTATAAATTATCTCAAATTACTTAAAATACTACTCACTTTTAACACACTTTGTACACCTTACTATTATGGTCATGTGGTACCTTGTACGATACTAGCCCATAAATATCGGGTATTATAGCTCAGACTGTATTTTATCCCAAAATGTCAAACTTCGACGGAACTCATTTTCTTTGGTACGCTTACCCTCTCACCTTTACAAATGTACTCATCACTTGTTTGAAATAGCATAATGCTTATAATCTCAAAATAATCTCATTCCCAAACTTACGTTGATTAACTTATGACGAAACTTTAACGTACGAAAATGCGGGATGTAACATCTCATTCCGAGCTTATCTCAATTTACATATGGCATACTTCCACGTACGAAAACATGGGGTGTAACATCATTCCCCCCTTTGGAACATTCGTTCTCGAATGTTGACTGATGCACTTATCATTGTCATAACCTATGTCTTCCGAATACTTTAGTACTCTCCTTGCCATCTAGGCAACTGTTATGTGAATAAATCCAAAGGCCAGGGCATCCCCCCTTAGGACTCTTTCTCATACCACGACTTGTGGTCGTGATCCTTCCAATCTCGTAACTAGTGTTACCTTCTATCATGCAACTTGTACGATTTTGACCTTGTAAGTGCACCTATACGAATCTTCTCTCTTTTTTCCTCCAGTTTTTAGCCAATCTCTAGGCCTCACTTTGTAAACATATACATAGCTTGACAAGATGTCCCTTTGGGCATCTGTAGGTATACTAGTTCTTCGCTCGGTACTTTGTTGAACTTACCAATATTGCTGTATCTTACTTTATAGACCCGGTTATCCATCCATATGACTTTTCTGCATCTAGGTAGGTCATACTATACCATAACTCATACTTCGATTTATCTTTACAGAGGCCTGCTACCAAACTCCAGGTTACTCTCGTTGCTTATCCTATATGCATAAAGCTAAGTCTTTTAACGCTTTTTCTTTATTGTGCATCTTAAGACTGATGGCCTAATCTAATCTCGTACCTTGCAACTTTTACCCATCCATTGTTGATTCACCTCAATGTTGATCTACAATCTTCCATTGATAACTTGAAACTTCTTACATAATATATTGCCACTAGGGCTTACGTTGCATCGTGGAATATTTGAAGTGATTTTCCTGATCCACCTAGGGGCGATACTGTACTTCCATAACCCTATTTTATATCATATTCATCCCAATGTGATTTGCATTACGTGGGTATTTTAATCCTGTACAATTCATAAACTCATTACTCAATGGAAGGTCCAAACGCCATCCTTTATTTATCACAATTACACCCTTATTCTACCACCAAGGCATCATTCCATCTCTTCTAAATGCTCTTAGTCTTAGACTCCTTTGAGTTCATTCAGGCTATACTGAACTTTCTATAACTTAGAGAAACCATGAGCTCTCTTGTTTTCACGGGCTTAACCCCGAGGACTTATCCATTTTCGCCATCTTCACACTTGCGTTTTTCTTATTTTTACTCCTTTCTTCCTAAAACCTTTTCTCTTTACCATACTTTAGCTTGCGATCTACACATATCTATTTATACTACTCGCAATATTCCTTCAACTTGTTTGCACCATAGCTTTCCTTGGGTTATTCTGGAATATCAAGTGAGACATCATATCATCTATAACTCCCCTTTACTTTCTTAGCTAGACCTCTCGATATTTAGAAACCATAGGTTGGAAGATATGCAACTGATAATGCCGTTATCATTCCTGGATACTGAATCTTGGCGTATCTAGCCTTATATCTGAAGTATGGACCATTCACAACCTTCTGCACTTGAGTATATCATACGTTGTTCACCTTTACCTTACTTGCCTTAAAATCTCGCATCACATATTTTATTTCTTTCATAACCTCCTTTCCACATAGATATAATTCACATCCACAACCTGAAGCTCTAATATAATACTTGCACTTCTGGTGCATACACAATCTGATGGGAGCTTAATACTGACTTCTTATGAGGCTGGTACTCTTCTAACTGGCTTTATCGTAGAGCCGTTATAGAATATGGCTACTGTATTGTCTATCTTGTACCTCTGATATTAAGAGTGATTCTGCAATGTTCTCAATCACGATGTCCATAATTTTCTAGGTCCAATAATCAAACTCCTGATTTACTTAGTTGATGTAACTCTTTAGTTTCCTCTTTCCTATGATCAACCTTTATTAGGCTTAAGCTATATCCCGATCTGCGGCTCATGTTATTAGTTATTGCTTTAGCCTTTCATGGGCGCAATGGAATATTCATGATACAATCTTCTAACAATTCAATCTTTTGTCTATGCCCTAGGCTCAATTCTTTCTTTTAACTTATACCAGAGTCTTCTACGGATGTATGATAGTCAACATATATGCTGCATGGATAATACTCCGAAATCTTAAGTGCGTTCATAATGTAACTAACTCTGGATCATTGGTCAAATAATTCATTTCATTCCTTCTCAGATTTCTTTAAATGTATGAAAGCTTTTCTACCCCTTGTTGCGTGCATACTTGGCTTATCTTGGCGCTCACGAATACTAGAACCCCATGTAACCCATATGATCTCGAATATCACTTACTTCCTGTTCATTAGTCATGATAGATTCCATTTTCTTAGGGAGTGCATACAATGTTGTAGTGAGACTGCTTTTATATGACCATTTCTTCTTCAAGTTACTATGCTTAGGTTGAAGCCTTCTTCCTTATTTCCTCAGCTAGTCTTTCATTGTAGTACTTAGGGAGGATTCTCTGACTCTTGTAAGGCTGCGAGCTTATTATATCGCATACTCAACGGAATGTTTGATGTCCTTACTCGCCTATAATTATCCGTAGTTACTTACCTCCACGCCCTGGTGCTTGTAGGGCTACTTTTGAACTGATATTTTGATTGTCTTTCTAGTGGAACTCTCTTTTATTTCCGTAACACTCATACGATACCTTTAAATACTCCAACTCCTATCTGAATATTTCTCAAGGGTCACAATGTCATAACAGCAAGGCTGGATTCTCCATGTTGGGGTTCCTTATGTTTATCTTGCACGGTCTGTTGATTTGTCTGCAACCTCTTGTCTAGCCATAACTAGGTTCTTCCTAAATCAACTATTAACTACTCGTTGACTTATTCTCATATCAATATTCTACGTAACCTTTCTTGGGTTATTTCCTTGTCTTAACTTACCTCTCGCACTGGCTCCTTATTTATCAATAACATCCCGGGTAGGATCCCTTACTTTCTTTCCTTGAAGTCGTGCTTGCATACTATTCTAGAATCATAGCATATATGTAGTATTCGGATGAGTGCAATCTCATTCCTTTCTCATTTTTATCGTATTCTTCCTTTACCATTTCATAATTACTAGAACCACTTAATTTTGATTTAATGCCACATCACTTCATATTCCCTCTTTAAGGGAGTACTAAGAGTTGAAGCCACGACGATCTACCTATAGATGTTTTACCTCTTCATTTTTGGCGTCTTATTCACATCATCGATGACCCTTACTCGCCTTGCGGTAATCCTTCTGTACCAAGGATAACAAAATTCCTTACTCGCGAGGGTGACACTTAGTGTAACTGGCACACACAATCCCTTAAGCTTAACTTTCCTCACATTGCTTGCTTTAGAGAAGCGTCTTCCTGAATGACCTTTAAAGGTTATTCTTTTGTCATCCATTCTATTATCGTCGGAACGAAATCTCTGAAATTCTCATGATGCTGACTATTATCAAATTACTCAGTCCCTAATTCATGTTTATTTTATCTTCTTCACCAATCCATACTGATTTCTATTACTCTGGAGTCTAACTTTTCCTTCTGGTAGTCGCGTTGGAGTCACGAGCTTATTTCTCGAAATGAGGATATGACTTTATGGCCTATATTCTTTTGTTGTCTCAAGGCCTGTCACCTCTTATCTTTTCCTTCACTTGACTATAGACTCTGTAATACTGTCATTTATTTATCTACCGTTGTTATCCATGTATTACATATTACTCACAATGCTTCATTAACTTTCTTCTTATTTCCCGCTAACATTTATGTCTATCACTTTATTCGAAAAATTCGAACAAGACATTCTTTTGATTCTAGCTCCCCTTGCTCCACCTACTGGCTCTTAGGATTGCGTAACGTTCTTTCTTTACTAAGGACTGGAGCTACACTAACCTAATATTTATCCCTTCCAGGCTTCCAGTTCCTATCATTTTAACTTATTTTTGAACAATCTAGTATTCATATCTAGCTATACTATTCTAGAGTGCACCATCTGGGTGTCTTACAAGGAGATCTATTAGCACATTTACAATATCATTCAGAAACTTCAACAAACAAACAATTCATCCAACATTTTGGGTTACTTTAATCCCATCTGGATCCTGATATCCCGTCCTTCTCTTAAACTATATCTATTTTAACCCCATCTGGATCCTGATATCCCGTCCTTCTCTTAAACTATATATGTTGGCTCCCAAGGAGCATAACTGAGAGGGGTGTGACCAATTACCCATGTTGATATAATGAGAAAGATACGTTATGCCAGTATATCAGGTTAAAGATACGTTACGTCAGTATATCAGGTTGGGTCATTTTATGTCGAGTGTCCTCTCATGTTTTATTCTTGTTACCTGATATACTGACTTATACATATGATGTACGGGCCAATAAGGCCAAAATAATTACTCATACACTGAACATATGTCGACAATGCCATAAAATCTTTCATATACATGACATATGTCTACTAGCCTCTAAAGATACATAAACATTATAAGGCCGGGACAGGGCCCCAACATACCAATCAATACATGTCTAAATCATACTAACCAAATGAGAAACTCCGGAGAAAATAGAGCGCACCAACATCTTCCACTGAGTTGATAGCCTACTTGGAGGACTCTCACCTGTCTATCGGGACCTACGGGCATGAAACGCAGCATCCCCAGGCAAAAGGGACGTCAGTACAAATAATGTACCGAGTATGTAAGGAATGAAAATCAGTAAACAATAGACATGAGAGAAACACGGAGTAAAAGACTCAATATGTATATTTGAATGGCTTTGTGAATCATTTAATGTTATAATGTCATGCATATGTGTATAAATATCATACTATGCATGGTTATATGCGTTCATAACATCATCAAGCCTCTAAGGGCATCCCATCTATAATCTCGGCCACTGTGGGCAAATCATCAACGTATACCAGCTGATCAGGTGGTGGTGCGTATGTAATGCCGTAACCTTTTCCATATCCATACACACACACATATATATGCGTGTGTGTGTGTATATATATACATATATATATATATATATATACATACATACATACATACATACATATATACGCGTATATAACGCCATCTGGTCATGTGTCAATGTAAATGAATGTAACGCATGAGAAGTACGTCAATAAAATCTTTCGGAGTGTCATAAGACCATTATGCCTTTGATTAATATCATGAAATAAACTTTATCAACTTACGTATTTTCTGAGACCCATGAACAAATGACAGAATAATATGACACATGGGGAATCAAGAACATAAGCATCTCTAGTATTTCTATGAATAGAGCCATTTATGGAAATTGTGCATTTGCTCATTCGTTTGTATTTTATGGCATGCCAAAAGGAAAGAAGGGATAGCCTTAACATACCTGAACCGATTCTCTTGAAAATCCTGCTAACACACTTTTTTTTTGCGAAGAACACGTAATGGCTGATCGAATTAGGAAAAAATTTGTATGACATTCTTGGGAAAGATTATACCGTACTCCCTTAGAACCGCGATTTCACGCATGCTGCATCTTCATACGAATTGAGCTTCATTCGTTACTTATTTTGAAGACTTCATATAAATTCTTTTGGTTTGAGATTTATCCGTAAGCAAGCATAAGTATAATCATATGAGATAATCTCTTAATATTGGGGTTGTGGGCCCCACTCTCGTGGATGACTTGGCAACCTATTATTCTAAATATGCCACCTATATCTAAACTTTAAGAGTCACATTTTTGTGACTTTGTGGGCTGCCACGTTAAGGATTAAATCCTTATCCAATAATTACTCACTTATTTCCTTAATTAGTTTGTTAATTCCCCATTAACCAATAATTATCCAATTATCCACATAATAAGAAATTATCTCAAATTACTTAAAATACTACTCACTTTTAACACACTTTGTACACCTTATTATTATAGTCATGTGGTACCTTGTACGACACTAGTAAATAATTACCGGATATTATAGCTCGAACCGTATTTTATCCCAAAATGTCAAACTTTGGCGGAACTCATTTTTTTTGGTTCGCTTACCTCTCACCTTTACGAATTTACTCATCACTTGTTTGAAATAGCATAATGCTTATAATCTCAAAATAATATCATTCCCAAACTTACGTCGATTAACTTAAGATGAAACTTTAACGTACGAAAATACGGGATGTAACATCTCATTTCTGAGCTTATCTCAATTTACATATGGCGTACTTCCAACTACGAAAACATGAGGTGTAACATGATTCCCCCCTTTGGAACATTCGTCCTTGAATGTTGACTGATACACTTATCATTGTCATAACCTATGTCTTCCGAATACTTTAGTACTCTCCTTTCCATCTAGGAAACTGTTCTGTGAATGAATCCAAAGGCCAGGGAATCCCCTTTTAGGCCTCTTTCTCACACCACGACTTGTGGTCGTGATCCTTCCAATCTCGTAACTGTTTCTACCTTCTATCATGCAGCTTGTACGATTCTGACCTTGTAAGTGCGCATATACGACATTTCTCTCCTTTTTCCTCCAGTTTTTAGCCAATCTCTAGGCCTCACTTTGTAAACATATACATAGCTTGACAAGATGTCCCTTTGGGCATCTGTAGGTATAATGGAGATCTTCGCTCGGTACTTTTTTGAACTTATGAATATTGTTATATCTTACTTTATAGACCCGGTTATCCATCCGTATGACTTTACTGCATCTAGGTAGGTCATACTATACCATAACTCTTACTTTAATTTATCATTACAGAGGTCTGCTACAAACTCCAGGTTACTCTAGTTGCTTATCGTACATGCATAAAGATACGTCTTTTAATGCTTCTTCTTTACTGTGCATCTTAAGACTGATGACCTAATCTCATCTCGTACCTTGCAAATTTTAACCATCCATTGTTGATTCACCTCAACATTGATCTACAATCTTCCAATGATAATTTGAAACTTCTTACTAATATATTGCCACTAGTGCTTACGTTGCATCGTGGAATATTTGAAGTGATTTTCCTGATCCGCATGGGGGCGATATTGTACTTCCACAAACCTATTTTATATCATAGTCATCCCAATGTTGGTATCAAGGACGAAATCAGGTGTTTGGACCTTGTTTACGAATTGAGCTTCCAATGTAAAGGGGTCGATCTCGGGATAGTATTAATCGCTCTATCGGGAGAAACCCTGAGACAGGCCCTTAGAAATGTGACACTAACTAAAAATGAAGCTGAGTATGAGGCTTTGGTTGCAGAACTTGAACTTGCTCTGGGACTAGGATCCAAGGTAATCGAAATAAAGTGCGACTCCCAGCTGGTAGTGAACTAGGTGTGCGAAATTTTTGTCACCAAGGAGAACCACATGCAACAATACTTGAGTAAGGTTCAACTATTACTTTTCCGGTTCATGGAATGGCCAATTATACACATTCCGATCAAATAAAATGTGGAGACAGACACATTAGCCAATTTGGGGTCGTCCACGAAAATGAAAGGAACTGATTCTAGCGCAGTCGTTCAACTACTGCATTCGATATTGGACGTGGAGGAATATTGTGAAGTTAACTCAACCAACCTAATTTGGGATTGGAGAAATGAGTTTATAGAGTATTTAAAGTATGTAAAATTTCCTAAAGATCCAAAAGCATCCCGGGAACTACGAACTAAAGCAGCTCGTTATTGTCTTGTTGACAATCAACTTTATAGAAGGTCCTTTAAAGGATCAATGACTCGGTGTTTAGGGACATCATAGGTAATTAAGTGATGAGGGAAGTTCACAAAGGAGTGTGAAGGAACCACTCAGGTGCAGAGTCATTGGTTCTTAAATTGATAAGAGCTGGCTACTATTGGCCTGGGATGGAGAAAGATGCGAAGATATTTGTACAAAAATGTTATAAATTTCAGCGTCATGCACAGTTAGTGCATCAACTGACAGAACTTAGACAAGGACCATGGAAGGTAAGATTTCTTTTGGTTTTAATTGGCTATTTCACTAAATGGGTTGAAGCAGGTGCTTACAAAATGATCGGAGAACGAGAAGTGATGGATTTCATATGGGATCACATGATTAGTCAGTTTGGAATGCCAAAAGAAAAGGCTTGTGACAATGGGCCGCAGTTTATATGTTCCAAAGTTACAATGTTTTTGGAAGGTTTGAAGATCAAATGAATTACATATTCTCCATACTATCCAAGTGCTAACCGAAAAGCAGAGTCTACCAACAAGATAATAATTCAAAATCTCAAAATAAGTTAGAAGATGCTAAAGCTAATTGACCAGATGAGCTATCGAGATGTAATGTGGGCATATCAAACAACAGGGAAATAAAGCATGGTTGAAACGCTATTTTCATTTGTGTACGGTGCAGAAGCTTTGATATCAGTGGAGATTAGGGAACCAACCATAAGGTATTCCCGAGCAAACGAAGAAGCAAATAATGAAGCACTGCTGGTTAAACTGGATTTGCTTGTAGAACATCGAAATCTGGTGTATGTGAGGATGGTGCACAAAAGCAAGGGATGAAAAGATATTACAACCGCAAAGAAAATATTTACTATTTCAAAATCGTACATTTAGTTTTGAGAAAGGTAACTCAAAGTACTTGAGAGGTTAACGTCGGGAAGATAGGGCCAACGTGGGAAGGACCTTATCGTATTTCTGCTATAACTGAAAAGGGTTCGTATCAATTGGAGAATAAAAATGGAGTTAAATTGCTAAGCAATTAGAATGTGACTCACCTCAAAAGGTATTAATGCTGAATATTCTTGCTGATTCTGAAAGTATGCACTACACTCTTTTTTCCTTCGTCCAGTTTTTGTCCCAATTAGGTTTTTCTGGCAAGGTTTTTAATGAGGCAACAATGTAAAACATACTACAATAAAAGAGTCATCGACAATAGCAAGATCTCAAATGTTCAAANGGGGGGGGGGGGGGGGGGAGGGAATTATTATATATTAAGGAACTAAAAGTGTCATAAAGACCGGGCACTGTTAGAATTGAGATCTATGTCTTATCAGGACTGGGGACTGCATGATCAACCCCGTAGAAATAAGTTGTACATGTTATCCTCATGCATTTGCAACTTTATTTACTTAAGCAAATGAATGTTTATGTAAATGTACTTTTAAAGATGGAAGGACTAAATCAAAATCCCTTTATTTTTATCTTATTTCTTGTCCAAATGTTAAGTTAATTTATTTTTCATTTGAAAGTTAGTTAAAACTTCAAATTCTTGTGTCAGAATGAACATGGCACATCCTATTTAAGAGCACCATAAACATAAGGATGTTAACTTATGAAACCCTCATAGTAAAGAGGTATATTCAGGAAGTGTGAATGCCCGGGATCAAAAGTTATCGGATGTAAAAAGAATTCCCAAGCTTTGTCAGTTATAAGAGAATATTTCTTGCATAATACTTAAGCAAAAAATTTCTTTCATTACTCAAACTGCAAAACTCAATAAAGAATTTTTGGCATAGTTACAAAAGGAAAGAAAAACAATATATACATTAGTCAGTATTGATGCCAAAACCCAGAGGGAGATAAGAGTTCTCGTTTTCCTTTTAAGGAGAAGGTTGTTCCGCTTCCGATTCGAGGCCTTTATACTTATCTTCTTCGTCTTCGGTTCTTGAATACTCATAGAAAGTGTTCGAAGAGTCAGAGGCAACATGACGAGCAGGGAGCTTCTCGAGAGAAGTTGTCTCCAATTCACGAGCTCTGGCAATGCAGTCATCCATGTTTGCAATGCCTTATTTTTCCTCCTCCAAAGTATTCCTCTTCATGTGATAAATGGCGTAGGTTTTCTCGAGGATGATCTTGGAATCAAGCTCAATATTGGTTGTCGCATGAAGCTGATTCTGCTCCATGACCCTTCTGAACCTTTCTTCCATTTTGGCTCTCCTCTCCACGACGGCATTAGCTTTTTCAGTTTTCAAGCGTAAGGTTGTTTTCAAGTTGTTTTTCTCCATAAACAAGGACTCACGCTCGACTTCCGCAGTTACGACATCATGCAATCCAACCCACTTGGCCTTCTCCTCTTTAGGATCTTTATGTTATTGGATGGCTTCTTGGCTGTGGGACATTATATCTTGCTCAGATTGCTGTAATCGAGCCTCAAGCTTGCCCATTTGAGAAACTTTTTCTTCTAAAACGAGGAGGCACTCAACAAGCGGCTACAAGTTGGTAGCATCAAACAGAGAGTTAGTCTTTGTCCAGGATTAGTTTTTGTAGACCCTCGGAAGCAAGAAGGCTAGCCTATAAAAATTGGAAAATGAAGGTATGTAGGTAAAGTCTAGAAAGAAGAAAGGGAAAGGAAGAAGATTAAATTGATATATGAGCTGAATAGTGCATTCTATTGTTGATCAGACACTAAGCAGAAAGAGAGTCCATTTTTCTCCAATCTATATCCATGGCAAGAGGTTTCAGGTAATTGGCGACTTCTACTGGCTTTGGGAGTAAATGGCACTCATTTGAAATCGTAAGCACAACACTTCGTTTACAACTAAGGTTTTGAGTCGGTGCGGAGAAAATGTTCCCTAAATTCCTATGACCAGATGACCGTAAGGAAGGAATGCTTTTTGTCTGTTCGGTTGGGGCCGGTGACGAGGTTGCAGCTGGGGTAGAAGGAGATGTGGTTATAGTTGGCTCAGAAGTTGATGGTGGAGGCACCTCAGGGGTAAAATTCTTCTGAGCGGACGCGGGAGCCCGAAAGCGAGACTCAACGGTTCAACGATTTCCATTTCCATGTAGATTCCTTGAACTTCTTCCGATTGTGGTGTGTGAAGATCTCCCAATTGAGCAACCGGTTGAGATGATGAATTTCTTTTCCTTCTTTGGAGAGGAATTTCTTCATCATCAATTCCCTCATCAACAAGGACCACAGTGCCTTGTCCGGCCGGGTTTTCTTTTGTTGAAGGCCTCTCCCGGGTCCCGAACGTAGTAGTACGTTTTATCTTCAGTTTCTTGTCTTTGGGTTGGGCACTCCGGGAGGAGGCGCCATCATCAAAAGAGAGAGTGGCTTCACGAGCTATCTTCCGGTCAAGATCATTTTGCAAATGCTCGTTGGGCTTCCTCTGGGTCATCGAGAACCTCAATGAAGAAGCAAACAATGGATCCCTTCAGAATTCCTGTGTGTTGCAAAAAGAGAGTCAACAAATTGATAATTATGATAAAAATGAAAGAAGTAAAGAAGAACCTTTAATTACCATGGTTTTTGACTTTTCAATCAAATCTGGGAGCTATTTCTTTCCACCTTCGAGATTCCAGTGTAGAAACGTCTAAAATTATTCTGTACCTATTGAGCCAGGTTCTAAACCTGTGGTGGTTCCCAATGAGTAGTTGAAACAAGGAAAATACAAAGTTAACGGAGGAGGGAAATACTTTTAAAACATGGAAAAGGAAAGATATCTAATGACTTATGAAAACGGCTCCACGATTCAATAATAGCAGGTGCTGTTGTCGGGAGAATATCCCTGGTAGCGATGACAACGAACCATTCCATCTAGCAACGATCGTTTTCATCATCAATACTAGTAAGGAGGGCGTGGTGGCCATTTTTTCTGGGCTTTAACACACCCCCACAGAAGATCTTTAGAGAGTAGAGGTTGATCATGTGTGCGAGAGTTAGAGTTTCCTCCGTCACAGAGAATAATTTTCGAAGGCAAGCCACCGTATGCCTTACTATTGGGCCTGCTTGAGCCAAACAGATTTGGTAACTGATCATGCTCAACTATGTCTAATAAAAGACTAAACAGGCGTTGCAAATATAATCCGGGGTGTTATGCCCAAAGTCGATCCCACAAGGAATTTACGTATCAATCAAGTCTTTAGAATACGCAACTTTTACTCAATCAATTCTCTCAATACTTTTTAATATAAATTGGTGATGTTTTTCTAATTCTACTGACAATAATAATAACTAGCAATTACTTACAATGTGTTCTAAACAATTATGATAAAGGTCTAAGGCTATGGTTTCCCCCATTGGTGAACTTACTTCTCGGATACTTTATATAGCTTGATTAGTTGTCTCTATCAATCATGAACACTCTATCTACCATAAATCTCTCTCAAGTAATTATGATAATTTACTAGACGCACTCTCTCAAGTTACGCTAGCTAGATTGCATTACAGTTCACTTTAGATTGCACCCGAGGTATCGTTATCTCTAATCCAACCTCTAAACCCTCGGTTATGACTTTCGTCTATACTCTGGGAGTGGTGTTGTTCAAACAATTACCTAAATATGCACTCTCTCTCAAGTAGATACATAATAAATAGGCACAGCTAATTGAGGGCCCTTCAATCAACTACAACAAGAACGTAGTTGAACAAATAGAGATAAATCAACCAAACAAAACTATATTAATAACACAAGAAGTTTATCCCCAACGGGTTCTACCAAAACCCTAGATTAAAGAAGTTAGCTAGACATGTTCATAAGAATCAAACCCAAAATAAATTTCATAATTGAACTACAAAGTAATGAATAAAAGATGTAAAAATCAATGTTTTGTCACTTCAAGGGTTTCCTCTCTTCGAATCCTCTTCAAGTCCTCCTCAAGTTGTGTTTTAGGGGTCTATTTATATGTTTAGGACAAACCCTAAACGTGTAGGAGACTTCTATTTCAACCGGGAAACACTTAAACTCGTCAAAACTCGGAATTGACCGGACTACAGGACCCGAGTGTTTGGGCTCAAACGCCCCCTTAAGGCCAGGGCAGGCCTGGCGTTTGGGCTCTAACGCCCCCCTAACGCCAGGGGCTGCCTGGCTTTAGGGGCCAAACGCCCGGCTATCGACCGGGTGTTTCCTCTTCAACCCTTAAGCGTATTTTCGACGTATTTGCATCCCTTTAGCTCGGTTTCCATCTCCAATTCACCTACACATGAAATAAACTCCATTAAGCACATAAAAAATGTGTTTTTATTATTAACGCACATAAAATGTAAGGTATGTAACATGTTAAAATATGAATTCTAGCCTCGCATCAATACCCCACACTTAAACCTTTGCTCGTTCTCGAGTAATCAAACTACACTCATGTACACAACTTATTAAGCAAATCCCTTAACACGTTATACCAAGAATTTTTAAAACATTTCAAGCACAGATGTGTGACATCCTCACCTCAATAATCGACTCACAAATACCATGCTTTATTTACAATTCACTAACTACTCTAACTTAGAGGTCAACAACATTACCTTTCCTTCATGAATCATGTGCCCTCACCAAATCAAAGAGCTAGTTACTCACACAATAAAATTTAAGAACACTTAGGGACTCGAGATAGAAAGAATTCACTCGCTCTTAAAAAAAAACATTCATATGCCACAAAAGACGTACCATAGGCTTGCCCGTAGTGTAATACTCTACTAATCGAGCTCATTCAGTCTAGGATCAAGTAGGACTTTAATTTGGTTGTAATGTAGGCTGCGGGACGGGTAGGATACATTTGGATATAAGAGTGACTACACCTCCCTAAGCACATTAATACATATACTTTCGTATTCAACATCAGACTTAAATTAATCCAAACTCCACCTTCACACAAATGTTATTACCCCCTACTTCTTTAAGCACACTTACATTAAGAGTCACCACATATATTTCTCTTTCACAACAATACAACTGTTTATTTTTTTTTCTTTTATTTTCTTCTTCTCTTTTTTTTCTTTTTCAAGTGACTCTTACTTTTCAAAATAATGCACCTTTCTCCTTATTTCAATGATTCCCCTAAAAAACCAACCTACCACCCCACACTTTAACTTTTCCATCATTCATCACATATTCAGTGCTTACGAGAGGTGACAAGGTTCAAATATATGATCGATTCAAACAAAAGGGATATGGATTGTAATGTGATTTCCAAAGAAACAGGATTATAGGCTCAACGGGGTTAACGAAGATACATAAAAATTAGGTGGGTAAAATATATATAAGTGGCTCAACAAAGAAATGCCTATATCACTTCCAAAACTGAACAAAACTTCTATTTCGCTTTGCACACACACGGGGCAAGTTCTAGACATCAAATGCAATGCACAGAATAACATACAAAACTCACACACACATGACACATAACTCACTCAGGATTGGATCTATCCCAACACTCCAGTCAAAGCAGTTAAGCAAATCTTAAGAATTCCTGATTTAAGGTATTTATCCTGGAGTCAAAAATTGAGCCTAAGCGTCACAACCAAAGTACTGAATATTCTCAAGGCATTAGCACGTTTCGAGATATTGCTCCTATTAAGCTTTTAACCATATGATTCCTACTCCTAAGANACACTACCTAAAACAAAACTAAAAAAAAAAATCTTTTTGGTATTTTCTCTAGACTTACTTCCTTCAAGAAAACTGTCAAGGAGATCCATCATCAGGAAAAGTCCACATATTTCTAATAAAAAATTTTTTCCATTTTTGTTCTACTTTAAAAATAAACACTTACCAACAAGAAAACTAAAACTACTAACAAGAATACACACTAAAAACAACAAATATGTACCATACCCCACACTTAAATCATGCAGTGTCCTCAATGCATCACATATAGACAAAACAAAAAATAAAAGTAAGGTGTAAGAAACCCCCTGGTCCAATAGTGTTGACATCCTTTCCATTGATCTCGCTTTCATGCTCCTTTGAGCACATGCATGAATCACTTTATGCCTCCACTTTGAAATTATGAATTGAACCCCAATTTTTGATTCTGCTCTATGATTATGTTCATGGGGTGGTGGAACAAATCTGCCTGGCCTAATAAAACCATGTAATAATCTGCGCTTCTTGGCTTTTCGATGAAATGCGTACTCCCTACTTTCTGGCAGGAAGAATTCAAGAATGTAGGCATCTTGTTCTTTATCCCTCAGCTCATCAGGTGGTTCGGATAACTCTATTTGCATATCATCATCCCAGCACAATGTGAACAAATGGTTGGAGTGAGTACCAACATCCTCAACAATAATGACACTATATTCGACAAGATATGTATCATCAATGTCCTTGGTTAAATCTAGTATCTTTTCTACCACATTAGCATCCTCCGATTTCAGTTCTAACCTGAGTGGTTCTTCAATAGATGGCTCGGCCGG
>ML419904.1:5088-28804 GCA_005239525.1 Nicotiana knightiana | reverse complement strand
GGGGTCTATTTATATGTTTAGGACAAACCCTAAACGTGTAGGAGACTTCTATTTCAACCGGAAAACACTTAAACTCGTCAAAACTCGGAATTGACCGGACTACAGGACCCGGGCGTTTGGGCTCAAACGCCCCCTTAAGGCCAGGGCAGGCCTGGCGTTTGGGCTCTAACGCCCCCCTAACGCCAGGGGCTGCCTGGATTTAGGGGCCAAACACCCCCTTAACGCCAGGGGCTGCCTGGCTTTAGGGGCCAAACGCCCGGCTATCGCCCGGGTGTTTCCTCTTCGACCCTTAAGCGTACTTTCGACGTATTTGCATCCCTTTAGCTCGATTTCCATCTCCGATTCACCTACAGATGAAATAAACTCCATTAAGCATATAAAAATTATGTTTTTATCATTAACGCACATAAAATGTAAGGTATGTAACATGTTAAACTATGAATTCGCATCAGTAACGATGGAAAAATTGTAAAATTATTGGGTCGATTCCTTGACCCAATCCCAAAGTGAAAGGGTATGTGTGAGCATACATGAATCCTGGTTAGGAGAAAGTTGCCTATTCCACCTCACTGGAGGCAAAGATTTTAATGTTATTCCATTCGCAATCTTACTTCACGATGGGAATGCTAGAATGACAAAAAAGAAGGATATCTGCGAACTGTCTAGTGTATGTCATTTTTGGGATTAACAGGTTCTTTTTGGACTTGAAGGTCAGACTGGGTGTTAAGTTGAAGGGGTATGATGGAGTTCACGGTAGGAGGTTTCCGAGGACATCAATGTTAGAAGATATGATGGTAAGAAATTTAAGAAGGGAGATTTTACTGAGAAAGATGAATTTTGTTGTAGGGTTATAAGAGAATTCGAAGGAGAAGAAGAAGAGTTTGTAAAAGTGAAAAGTAAAATTAAAGAGTATGGGAGAAGTTTATAAGCGACATAATTCGGGGTCATTATTACCCTAGAAGCTGGTGAAATATTTTTCAAACCATGGGGTGACACATGTTCGGGTCATTAAATGCAAAGAGACATGCATCCTTTCAAGTGTTAGAAACTATTCAGAAACTTACTCATTAAGGAAAGAAGTTTTATCTACTTCCTGGTTACACCAAAGTATTGTCACCGAAAAGTATGGGGATTATCTGTACAGGGGAAAATTGATTAACAAAAGGTGGATAAATTACGAGGTGACACATGTAACTGGAGACATGAAATATATGAGTCAGCAAATAGTTGACATCGAATACAGACCTGAGCTCGGTGTTGTGTAAATTCCGAAGGCATGAGAACCGATAACAAAGATTTAAAAGGAAGACATCGGTTGGAAAGACAATATTCAATGAATAGCCATTACAAAGAATCTTTATATTAATAGCCAACCGTTATACATCCTTCAATGACAGTTTTGTTCTCATCCAAGAGGAGCTTGATTTGTGGATCTTGTCTCCCTAAATAGAGCTACAAATATAACAATTGATATCCATTGTAAGGGACGCAAAATCATCTATATTCAAAGGCTATAATTTTCTCTCATATTATAAAATTTCTCGCTTTCTTTTGTTCTTAATATTATTGCTTCCAGAGAAGCTCATTTACAACGAGGCTTGTATTTATTTTAAGTTATTTTCATATTCTTGACTTTATTCTTATCTATTTCATATTTTTGGATCATGTTAATTCACGTGTCTATAAATCACGTTACAAATTCAACTTTACCATTTTACGGGTAAACACTCGAGGCTTGACATTTCCTTTTGTACAGCTTTGCAATGTTCCCCCTTTGAGCTTAGACATAGTTATCTCTTGAACACAGTTGTGGAGTTGCGTGAGACTTGTTGCACAATGTGGGCAGTTCCATAGCATAACAACATCAATATAATACATTGTAGAGTACCTATGAATAACACACAATTCTCCAAACATCCCTAACTCGGCAATCATTCACATAGGTGAATCTGGTACGTTGAGGCAGAAAAAATGACACTTCTATTGTCCCTAAACTCTATATCCTTAGCTTCCATGAAGTGCTAGGCATAACCATGATGGAGCAGAAGTGGCTCAATCCCTTTTAGATTCACTAGCCAAGACAATAACGTTAGCCAACTTAAAAATCGAATCAACTTTGGAAGACTTGCTTAAATTTATCTGTTTCCTCATATTTAAGGTTTCAAAATGAGCTATATGATTTATGCTAGTTAAATCGCTTCACCTGAAACTTTCTTGCGGCCGCCAGATGCCCTTTAAATCATATAAATACCATAAAGGACATACAGATAGAGTGTAGATCCGGGGATCTTTTGCGAATAACCACCCACCACAAACTATTTACCCGCCCCTACCTATTTTTTTAATGTCCCATCTTTCCAACCAAATAAAGTCAAACTAAACTACTAAAACCAAGTGAGACAAGTCAAACCAAATCAAGTCAAACTAATTCAATCCAAACAAAGTCAAACCAATTCAAGCCAAATCAAGTTATGTCAAGCCAAATGAGTAAGAAAAGTGGGATGGGTATGTATGTTGGGTAATTAGTTTTAATTGGGTAGGTATATATGATACTCTCTCCCTTTCAGTTTATGTGAACCTATTTCCATTTTGGTCCGTTCCAAAAAGAATGACCCCTATTCTAAATTTAGAAACAATTTGGCTTAGACTTACAATTTTACCCTTAATGAGAAGTTTTTATAACCACACAAATAATCTAGACCCCCTTTTTGACTTGTTTAGGACCACAAATTCAAAAAGTCTTTATTTTTCTTAAACTCCGTGTCAAATCAAACAGGTTCACATAAATTGGAACGGGGGGAGTAACGAGTTTTCAAATAGGTAGAGAAGAGTAATTAGTTTAATCTCATTAGATATTTTGTAGAAATTGGTGGAAATGATACCAGGTAGCTACTTTATCTGACTGCTATTTAGGAATTAGCTAGTGCGTCCTGAATTTTGATTAATTGCTCTATAAAATTCCCCTGTCACTCATTTCAGCTTGAATTTCGATTAATTGCTCTATAAAATTTCCATATCTATCATTTCAACTTGTTGCTTCTCAACTTTGTGGGCGCCCACTCTAAACTTCTTTTTTAGGAAAATGACAAAATATCCTGTTTTATTATTACTAGCGGAATGTTGTCCGTGCTTAGCACGGACGTAATAATAGCACGGGCGCAATAGTTGATTAGTGTTGTCATTCGCAGTTGTTTCGATTTATTGGTTTTTGATTGACGTAGGCAGGTGAGGGTCCAGTTATAAGTTCTAAACATCATTTCCTTGGAGATGTTTTGGTCAAACGTCAAAAGATTTTATATCAACCAAAATTTGCAAAATACCCAGGTAACTATATGGACTCAAGAATTAGTTCTAGGAAGGCATGATCTAAAATCTCTTCATGCAGCAGCATTTCGTCCAACACTATTAGAATATGTGTTTAATCTAGTTTCTTTGTGCTACACTATGCAATTGGATAAGAAATTTCTTTATCCTTTGCCTATAGTTGTATTATACACTATGCTACAACTTGTATATGTGTTTAATCCTTCCGCAAGTTGTTATTTCCCCCTACTCATCATTTTTGGAGAGGTGGTGAAAGTTGGCAATACGTAATCTGTTCTTAGCTGAAACATGTTTCTACCATCCAAAATAACACATCGTTGTGCCTTTAACAAACATATATACATTGTGTTGAATTGGATGATTATTTGAAACTTCCTTTATGCACATTAAATACTTTGTCCACCGGCTGAATTTTAAAGTGTCTCGTCCCAAAACAGTGTCTGGAGGGGGATTTATCAAGCGCAGATAGCTGAGGCATTAGAGGTGTATCAACCAGCATGGACAACTAATGCAAGTGGACAATTGATTACCCTGAAACGGATAACAATTGAATTTATATTTGATTTTAAGAATATGTAATATAACTTGGCACAAATTGAAAAAATATAAATATTGAAATTGACTATGAATGAAATAAATGCAAACCAAACGAATCAAATAGCCTTGGCCCTCGAGTTCGATCACCCTTGAACCAAGTGAAGTTTCAACTGATATAAGAACAAATTAACAAGATATTGAAAGCTAGAAAAAGAGAGTGTATTGCTTTGTATTGCGTAAATGTGATGTGTTTTACAAATGATAAGACCCCCTTTATATAGTAGGCGAGTCCTACTCTTGGTACAATTCTAAATGAAGTAAGAAATCTCATGATTGGCTAATTAATCGACCTGTCCTTGATACATGTCGAGATCTCCGCGGTGATCTACACTCGATCGCGGATATTTTGTCTTTCTGTTATCCGGCTCAGCAAATTTCCCTCGATCTCGATTTTGTTCGGTCCCGGGGGCTCGAGCTTTGACGGTGTAACCTCGAACCTCGACTCAGTATAGGTTCAAAGTCGAACCTTAATCTATTACATTCCAGTCTTGATTAGTTCATGCAAGGGGTGTGCCCGATTTTACCGTATACAAATAGTCCCCTCGTTTCTCACAGAGAGGGTGACGAGAAACAATATGAACTTCCAAATCCCGCCTCGATGTGCCATGATGTAAGCGACGAACCCGACTATGACGTAAGCGACAAATGGATACCGAAACGTCCCGTCGGTCAAGTTACCAAGGCATTAAATGCCTGTCAATCGTTGGTCGGCCACTACCCGTTCTGAACCGTCACCAGTAAGCTATAAGTATCCTTGCTTTTCCTCATTCAAACTTTTACGTTCAAAGCTCCTCCTAATCTTGAATTTTCTTCAAAAATCTCTTTGCTTTACAATTCTTGCACCCAAATATCTTGAACTTTCATCAAACCACATACCATCTTAATTCTCTTCTCTCCCGTTCTCCAATGGCGAAAACTTCTAAGACCGTACCGCAAAAGCATGCCGCTTCTTCATTACGATCCGCCGCTAGTGGGCTGCGGCGGAACCTCACCCTGAGGAATTCGTTTCGACAGGGTGACCTACTGTTACTGATTTTAAGGTTGAAAATACCTCCTCGGTGCAGGGACGATATGAGCCGGTCTCGAGGTACATATGCACAATCACCGAATACCTCCTCGCCAATGTTAAAGAGGATTGCAACTGGGTCAACAAGCATGTGGTGGTTCCTTCACCCGAGGAATCGATCACTACCCACGTGGAGGGTTTTCTAAGTATTTACACTTACCCATTCAGATTGGGTCCCTTAGACCCTATCATTATTGTCGTTTGCAAGAGGTATGATGTGACTCTCGGCCAGATCCACCCTCATTCTGGAGCATAGTAATTCTCCTCCGATTTTTCGTAAGCAAAATCGAGGGATGTCCATTTACCCTCGACCATCTTATGCGCCTCTACAGTCCCCGAATCTATTGAGGGGGGCTGATCAAGCTTGCTCACCGGGCCAGTAGGGCCCCGTTCTCCAGCATAGACGAATCTCGAGACCCAGGTTGGATGGGCTGATTTGTTCGATTAAAGACTTCGAACCTGATCCTTGCTGGAGACATTCTATTTCCCGAGAAATGGAACATGAAACGTAAGTAGTACTTCTCTTTTAATCTCGTGGTTTTCCCGCTTATCTTTTTTTTTCATTGATGTTTTTGGTTTCGCAATTGTGGCCCAGATGCCAGACCCAATTCCGGAACTTAAGGAATGGGTTGAGGGCCTTGTGTCACATAGGCTTTACTCTGAGTGGGCTTGGATGGAACTATCGAAGGGTCAATGGGAGGCCTGCAATCATGGTAAGAACTTTTCCCTGATAAATCTGATATTATTTCTTTTTATCATCAGCCTTTGATTTATTATCCTTTTGTTTCGCAGGCTTACCAAAGGACGTCGAGATGAGGCCTCCATCAACCAATGATGATACATACACTGATCCTCCTACTCCGAAACAAGTCAAAGAGAAGGGGAAAAGAAAAGACCTGATTCCCTCCGAGTCTGAAAAGAAGAGATCGAGGAAACGGTTGATGCATAAGCCCAAAAAAGCCGGGGCCCGAGAACTCTCATTAGACTCACTCAACCGGTTGAGGGACAAGTCTGAGGAATAAGAAGAAAAATCTAAGCTGGTGGCCTGAGTAAGACATGATTCTGAGATACCTCGAGCCATTGGAGGCCGTAGAAGAGTTAGGGGCTGAAGTCCATGAGAGGGTCGAGAAAGAGACCGGGGGTGACGCTTCTCGAGCTGCGGAAGATGTCTCGAGGGAAGATCATGGAGTGATTGACATTTCTAGATTCCCTCAAATTTTGGACGCTATGATTCGTGAAGCCGGCATGTTAGAAAGTCGTTCTTACCAGGGGCCTCAAGGGGTGACGGCATCCACGATTTCTTAGACAGATTTGAGTCCACAATTCCGGAAGATGTCGCCGGACTTGGTGACTTGCCGGTGCCAAATAAGGTACCATAATCGGGTGCTACTAGGTCTCCATCGAGCCCAGAACTGGTAGATCCATTCCCTACCCCGAGTGCTAATCCTGACCGTAGACGGTCGATACCTTTTTTATGTCCCCGAGGATGCCCTGGTCTTCTCTGCCCCTGTGGGGGTTGCAAACTACCTTAGATTCTTGGCGACTAAGGAAGACCAGGCCGTGATGAATGCGGTGGAGGGGCCTTGCCTATTTAATCACGCCCAACATGCTTTGAATCGGGTAAGTTCGAGGGCCACTTCATTATTTATTTTAAAAAGTTGTAAATAATTCTAACATCTTTCTTCGTGCTTGCAGGCTTCGGTGTTGCATCATGAGGCTTTATTCTGAATCCGGGAATAGCACGAGGTTGAGGTCTGAGCACTCACCGAGAAGGGGAATACTTACAAGCTTCTAAGTGAGAAGCTTCAGGACGATTTAGAAGCATCTCAGAGTGAGCATGTCGAGATGGCCGAGCAGGTATTTCGAGAATTTCACAGTAGTGAAGATGAATTGGAGATAGTAACTAACGATTCGATCCTGCAGGTCCGGCAAAAGATCGAAGAGATCGGGCAACTCAAGACACACGTATAGGTGATACAAGCCGAGGTTGAAGAATTCAAGAAGAATATGGACATCTTAGCCTCGAAAATGGAAACCGTCCAAGCACAACTAGAGTCGGTCGATACCCAGCTCCAAGCTACAAAAGAGAAGGCCTCAGTGTAGGTCAAGAAAATTGAGGAGCTTCAATCTCAATTGGACTTGGCTATTTCTGATAAGGCAACTTGGCCTATGAACTCGAAGTGGCCAGATCTGAGGTGGCCGTGGACAACACCAAATTCGATGCTAAAGTATCCCAATTCACGGTCGATGTCAAGGCCATCCAAGTGAAGGCAAAGAGCATGGTGGATCATAAAAAATGGCAAGCTCGAAGCGAAGCCCTCGAGGGAGTTCATGCTCAGGGCTTCAATATTATGGCTGAATCGAGAATGCCAAACAAGTGGAAGCCAGAGCCCAGAAGCTAGCCTTTCCTGAGGAAGACTCCGAGAGCTTAAGAGAGTCCGAAGACGGGGAAGATCCCGAGGATGGAGATGCTACTTACGATGAAGACCAGGCCACTTAGGCCATTACATTTTATGCTTTCTTTTGAATCTTTTTGAGGCCGTTTTGGCCGTTGTAAATTTTGTATTTGGCCGATCTGGCCTTTGTTAAAAAGTATTATATATATAAGGCTTTCTTCCCCTTTCGGCTCTCAAATTTTCCCTTTGCTTTATTACTGGTGTTCATAAAGATCGAAATGCCTTAGCATGAAACAATAAGGTTGTGTTCGAGGGTTCGAACAAAACTTACCTTTATTGCCTTTCTGGGTTAAGGGTTGTTGGGGTTCGATGTTACCGTAGATTTTTCCCCGATAAAATCTTAAGTTTATGACTTTGACAAGGGAAGTCTTTAGAACTGGTAGTGATTTTTTTTTTCTTTTTAGAAGGCCTATTGTTTTTACGAATTTCGGACATCTCTGAGCCGTGTTAAATTAGCAGTAGCCTTTTAGTTCGGGATCTTCCCATTGGGCTTGTTTTCCGAGTTATATGGGCTTTCCCAAGATAATAGTCCCCGATTCGGGTGGCCGTAGCCTTTAGAAACTGGGGAGTTTCTTAATAGGTCTTTTGTCCCCGAGGCCAAATGGCCTTTAGAAACCGTGGAGTTGCCTACTAGGTATTTTGCCCTAGACGCCCATTGACTTGGGCTGTTTGAGTTGGACATCAGTCCCCAAGTGAAGGAGTGGTTGTTCGCATTCCGGTTATGTATTTCTATTGGGGCTCGTTTTTATTGGAAGCACGAAGCTCTTAAGGGTTGTAAAGAGGAAAATTCTTAAAACATAAGATGATTGCAAGGAAAGTACTTCTCTTTATTCTCGATCAAAACATGCATACATGCGTACATGTTTTATGCAAGGGCTTGAGCAATCTATGTGGGCACGATTCATTTTGACCGTTTGGACCTTACAATAAATAAAATCTATCGACACCCTTCCTTTATGAAGTAGTTTCCTCGCTAGAGTTGATATTCGAAGATATTGCATATCCGAGGGTAGCCCCCTAGTATTTGACGTTGATTGCAAAGGAACCTTCGATATTGTTGAATTGATCTTCGGTGTCGATTAGTTATCAGGCTTGATTCTAAGTTAGCACGATTCATTGTTTCCTCGTTAAAAACCTCGCCGAAAAATCCATTTGGGACAAAACCGGTCCAAGGGAAAAATAGTGCAACACGTTCTTTCAGACCTAAAGACTTCATGCCATTAGCCAAAAAATCCATTGGCGTTTCTTATTGACCACTTGCAAGTGTTAGTCTGAAATAAAAAGGAAATGAAATGGGGTCGTACCTTAGCAATAATACCTTTTTAGGTGAGATATATTACAATTTCTCAGTAGTTGTTCTCCATTCACCGTTCCAAGCTTGTAGGACCCTTTCCCAATGAACTCGAGAATCTGGTACGGTCCTTCCTAATTCAGACCCATTTTCCCTTCATTCGGATTTAGGATGTTGAGGGTGATTTTCCTTAGAACTAAGTCCCCGACATTAAAATATCTAATATTGGATCTTCGATTATAGTATCTCTCGATCCGTTGTTTTTGGACGGCCAATCGGACGAGGATCTTAGAAGCTTTAAGTTAGAAGAGTTGAACAAGTTTGAATTTTGAGTATTATACCCCGGATCGGAGCTTTGATGGTTCCGATAGGTCCGGATGGTGATTTTGGACTTGGGCGTATGCTCAGATTAATATTTGGAGGCTTCTCAAAGATTTTAGACATTATTGGCAACAATTGGTAATTCAAAGGTTCGAAAGGTTCATAAGTTTGACTGTGAGTTGACTTTGATGATATCAGACTCAAATTGTTGTTCTGGAAGTTAGAATAAGTTCGATATATCATTTGGAAATTGTGTGCAAATTTGGGTTCATTCCGGATTGGTTAGGCTTGAATCGGAGTGGTTCGAAGTTTGAAGTTTATGAACATAAGAGATTGATCCCGATCTTCTTCGTGATTTTGATTTTATTATGTGTTATTTGAGGTCTCGAGTAGGTTCGTATTATGTTTTGGTACTTGTTGGTATGTTTGGACAGGTTCCCAAAGGGATCGGGTGAGTTTTGGGGTGATTTCAGACCATTTCTAAGCCCTTTTTAGTTTATGGTTTTTGGCTACATGGGTTTGAATTGCGATCGCGGACCTTTGGGTCGCGTTCGCGAAAAGAAAAGTGATGTTTGGTCCTTGTGAATTGCGATCGTGTAAGCCATTCTCGCGATCGCGTAGAAGAATTTCTACTGTCACAAGGCTGACTTTAGGAGCTTATATCTTGCATTCTATAAGAAATTGTGAGGTGATCTAAAAATGAAAGTTGTAGCCCTTGTTTCAAGTTTTCAAAAACTCAAATTGTTTGTCATTTAGAGTTTATACTAAAAGTTATGGTTGATACACTACAGGCTGTCTAGAAAGAGTTTGGGAAGGGTTAATGGAATTTATTCATTGTTATAGCGGGGAAACGCGATCGCGAAGGGTAAAAACTGTGCTGGACAATTTTTGAATCGCGATCGCAAGGTTTGTGACCGCGATCGCGTAGGGTACCATTGGGGTGAACCTTTGAGTTATTTTATTGCATTTTGAGTTGGGGGAGCTCGAATTTGGGCAATTTTGGAGAGGATTTTCACCACATGTATTGGGATAAGTACTTTCTACTAAGATTTTATTATATTTTATAATTCTATCGTCGATTTTGGAATCTCATTGATGATTTTAGAAGAGACATTTTAGGGTTTTTATCTTAAGCTTCTTAAAGTAAATAATTGGGTTTCAAACATCGATTCGAAGTCGTATTTAAGTAAAATTAGTATGGTTGGGCTCGTAATTGAATGAGTTATTGGAATTTGTGAGTTTTATCGATTTTGAGGTGAAGCTCGGGTTGACTTTTTGGGTTGGATTTGAGTTTTTATTAAGGATTCGACCTTTATCGCTTGGATTGATTTCCTTTGGGATTATTTGATATTTTTGAGTTGCTTTTAGCTAGTTCGATCCGTTTGGAGGTGGATTCGTGCGGGATGGCGTTTCTAGAGTATTGTTTGGATTGCTTGGTATTGGAGTTAGCTTATTCGAGGTAAGTAACATTTCTAAACTTGGAATCGAGGGTAATTATCCCTAGGAACCATGTTATTTGTCATGTACTGGGGTGGCACACATGCTAGGTGACGGGCGTGTGGGCGTGCACCAGGGTAATCATGATTCGGGTTGATTTTAGTTCTATATTGCTATCATATCTTCTGTTATCCATATTTTCCCTACTTGTTAGATTAATTGAGCTATGATTCTTGTTAGAAATAATATTTAGGCTATGTGATTAAGACCTGATGAGGCTATCTCTGTTATTTCGTGTTATCTGATTTAACTGTAATTATACACTCTGTCATGATTCTTCATTTTCATATCATATCTTAGTCTATGTTTGTCATTCATCGTTACACCGCATGTTATCCTTGTTTTTCCATATGTGGTGTTGTTGGCCTGAGTGATATGATAGTGTGAGCCCTTGAGACTTGAGATATTGATGACTAATGTGGGCCTTAGAGCCTTGTTGAGAGTGTTGTTGTTGATTTGGCTGCATGCCGCAACATGCCATATTGGCTTTGTTGTTGTTGTTGTTGTTTTTTATTTATTTTATTATTATTATTATTATTATTACTATTATTATTATTACTATTATTATTATTATTATTATTACTATTACTATTATTATTATTATTACTATTATTATTATTATTACTATTATTATTATTATTACTATTATTATTATTATTAGTATTATTATTATTATTATTATTACTATTATTATTATTATTATTATTATTATTATTAGTATTAGTATTATTACTATTATTATTACTATTATTATTATTATTATTATTACTATTATTATTATTATTATTATTATTATTATTATTATTATTAGTATTATTATTAGTATTATTATTAGTATTATTATTATTATTATTATTATTATTATTATTATTATTATTATTATTATTATTATTATTATTATTATTATTATTATTATTGTGGATCGGTTGCACGCTGCAGCAGGCCTTATTGGATTTATCATTGTTGTGGATCGAGCTGCACACCTCAGCAGGCGTTATTAGCTTCTGATTTAGCGCTTGAGCATGATCTGCCCCTCCGGAATCTGACATACCAGCAGTGAGCGCAAGCACAATGTATACATACACGTGCTTTGGTAAGGGGCATTGATGCTACGCACCCATACAGTGCTAAGTGATTGTGTGTGTGTGTGTGATGAAGTGGGCATTGGGACAGACAACTTAAGTATGTTGAGAATGAGAGTACCTGGGGATATCACCGTGAAATCATTCATTTGACATGCATACTTGACATGTAGGCATAAAGATGCATTTTTCTCATGCTAGACGGTAATGTGGCATTGGTGATTTGACGTGTAGGCATACACATGTATATTCCTCATGCTAGACGGTATATTATAATTGAGGACATGGCATGTAGGCGTAGAGATGTACTTTCCTCATGCTGATTGGTAAAAGAAAATTCTTATCTAGTGTCGTCAACTGGGAATACAGTTCTTTTGATAAACTCATGTTTAGTTGATTTTCAGTGGTGAGATTTGGAATTGATTGTTATACTTGAAAAGCATGCCTACTTTCCCGTAACTGTGAACGAGCTGAGAATATGTCTCTTGAGTTATTTACCGTTATTGTTCTCAAAATATTATTACGAGTTGTTATTGGCTATTGATGTTTGACTCTGGCCTTCTTCCGAGTTCGTTACTGCTTTCAACCTGAGGTTAGGTTTGTTACTTGTTGAGTACATGAGGTCGATTTTACTCGTACTACACTTCTGCACCCTGCGTGCAGATCTTGGAGCTGATGTTGCTGTGTATGGCGAGAGCTGACACGGAAGATGTACCTACGTTCCGTTATAAATGTCATTTGTCCTTGGTTGCTTTAGATTTGCAAATCTGTATAGAACTTCAGTTATTTTACTCATTTCATTTTATTATTCTCATTTGAGTTGTGTTGACTATTACTTGGCTTACCTAGCTGGTTGGGTTAGGCCATCGCGACTAGATGGATTTTGGGTCACGAAAAGTTGGTTTAAGATCTCTAGAATCATATGTTCTACGAGTCATGAGCAAGTGACTAGTAGATTCTTGCGGATCGGTATGATGACGTCCATATGTATCTTCGAGAGGTTACAGGACATCTAGCATAAACTTACCATCTATCTTTCCTTATCGTGCGACAATGTTTCAGCTTGGAGCGTTTGAATTACTTCCACTCACTCGTACGTGATGTTGAGCATTCGGTATCAGCTGTGCCTCGACAATTTGTGATGTCATGGATGAGGTGTGAGATGTGTTCTCTATGTTGTGAAGGTGGGCCAGTCTAGAGGACTTGAGGCCAGGTTCAGACCGCAGCTTGGGCTCTATGGTTTTGGTTGTGTGAGTATGTGCCTTTGGACTTATACGTCCGGTAGTGTCCCTAAAAGTTGTATTTATGGCTCGGTGAGTGGTTGGATGGCTATGGACTTTTTTGTTTAAGAAGTAAGAATTGTTCTCAGAGCATCTAGCAGTTGGATTTTATTTCTCATTTGTACTTGATACTGATATGTCAAGAGTTATGAGGGGTGAGTCCATTACTGCTTGTATGCTTGTACTTTTTCTCCTTTTGTCACTAGTTACAAACGTTTGCCCCAAGAACTCACAGCATAATCATATTCATAACTTGGATGTTGCAGAGGACATGGTTTCAATAAAATGTTCTTTAAGTCTCAATATTTACAGATTTCAAAAACGGTTACTGGATGTGTCTTTTTCTTGTATAACTATCATAAACAACAGAAGGATGTCATGGGAGGATAAGATTAGCGGCGGACCCAGAACTTTGTTCTAAGCAAGCAAGCACTAGAACATTGATGGTAGTCGACAATAAGGATACTCATTTTTT
Source organism: Nicotiana knightiana (assembly GCA_005239525.1). Classification (NCBI taxonomy): domain Eukaryota; kingdom Viridiplantae; phylum Streptophyta; class Magnoliopsida; order Solanales; family Solanaceae; genus Nicotiana; species Nicotiana knightiana. The sequence goes on along the minus strand of ML419904.1, from coordinate 15,415 downwards.
TTATTCCCATATAAAAATATCATTTATTTGAGGTGGTATGCAATTTAAAATATAATAAATACTTTGACAAAAGGAAAAGAAAAATATAAAAATTTTAACTACTTTTATATAGATAGCTAAAACAAAATTAGAGAGATGTTGCATTTCTGCATATAGACAAGTCACAATGACAAACAAAGAAAGAAAAAAAATTACAAAAAAGGTATATCAATCTCTCTCTATATATAAAGGAGCGCCTAGAAAAAGTGATTTGGCACCTTTCTTTGGCCAAGGATCCTATTTATCTTTTTCCTCTTTTTTTTATTTTTTGTTTATTTATTCTTAAAAAACAACACCATAAAAGAGGAGAGTAAAGGGAAAAAGGCACCATTCCAAGTCTCAAATTCAGTTATCAACTTTGCATTAAATGACACAACTATTAAGAGTTACATAACCGTTCTTTTGGTAAAGAATTAAAGAACATTGCTTTGGCCTATGCAGAAAAAGTGAAGCCGTTTAGTCTAACAAATGCTTTCGGTAAATTCTAACTATTGAAACGGCTGCGACAATGAATCATTTGGCAACATGCATAGTTCCTCTTTACGTACCCCTAATTCATCCTATTCTTTTCTTCATAATTGCTTTATATATGTCGCTGATACCTATAAGTGGACAATGCCAAATTTTGAACATGTTATGTATGTGTGTTGTTTACCCACAAAAATGGATAACTAAATTTGTAAGTAGTTTTAAAGATACATGAATTAATTCAATACAAACGATAAATTATGTTAGATTTAAATAAATAATGATATAGTAAATTCAAACCACGTGAGAAGGATGATTCCAACCTCAATGAAATATCCACCCTCGATCTGATCTCACAATGACCAACGATGATGAACAAGAATAAGAACAAATAAAGAATAGTATATTTCCTTGGTATGCGTGCGTTACAATGTGTTTAGGGAATAACCTGACTCTCCTTTATATAGTAGGGGAACTTTACTCTAGTACAATTCTATAAAAGGTAAAAGATCTTTTGTCTAACTAATTATCGGTTCTCTATTGATGCGTGCCGATATCTACGCCATGATATCCGGCTGGTCGCGGATATCACGGCCTTTTGTTGGTCGTACTTGGTTGCCAAACAACATTCTCCAAAGTCTTTTGGGATTTAGCCCGATCCCGGATCATGGCCCTTGCTTCGATTCTGGTTCCTCAACATCTTGTCTCTAGCTCGATTTACCTTATTGGAAGACGAGGTGTACCATGAGCTCGATTTTACCCATATACAGATAGTCCCCTCGTTTTTCGGAGAGTAAGTTGATGAGAAACGACATGAGCTCCCCGGTTCCTTCTTCAATACGCCACGACAGAAATGCCAAAAAACTTGAAACGTCTCGTCAATCATGTCATTATGACCTCAAATGCGTGTCAGCCGTCGGTTGGCAGTGCCTGAATACGAAACGGTGCCAAGTCCCTATAAATGCATCTTCCTTCATTCATTTTGTACTTTTGACCAAGCTTCTACCTTCAACCATTTAATATATTACACTCTTCTTTCATCCCTCAATATTCTGACCATCGTTCTTCATGTTACAACCCTTCTTTTACCCCTTACTTAAGCCAGTGTGCTTGTTTTTATTAGCAAGTTCTCATCCTTCATCTCCTCATTCTCCTTCATAGTTAAAAACCTTTTAACAAGATAAAATAAATGGCAAAGACTTCCAAGAGCGTTCCCCAGAAAGATGCTTCTTCTTCTTCGCGGCCGACCACTGAGGCCGAGGAGACAACCCCTGATGTGGATGTCCTCGAGAAGCCCGCCCTAGGTGCAGCCACTGATGAACTGGTGGTAGAGTCCCCTTTGAAAATGTTTGTCCCGGGGGGGTGTTCAGTTAATGACGACTTCAAGGTCGAAAATCCATCTTCAGTTCAAGGCCGATATCAAGCGGTGTCACGGTACATCTGCTGTATCACTAAGGTCGTTCTTCCTGTGGTTCGAAAGGATTGCGGCTAGACGAGTAAGGAGGTAGCGATTCCCAGGACTGACGATGACATTACTACCCATATTGAGGGATATCTAATTGTTTACACTTATCCTTTTATAGTGAGCCCGATGGACCCGGTCATCTTGAACTTCTGTAGGAGGTATAACATATGCCTCAGCCAAATTCACCCATCACTGTGTAGGATCGTGATCCTCCTCCGATTATTTGTGAGAAAAATCGATTCGTGCACGTTCACCATCGATCATCTACTCCACTTGTACAGTCCCTGAATATTCGGGAGGGAAGGGACTAATAAAGCTTGTACGTCGGGCTAGTAAAGCCCCATTTTCAAGTATCGACGAGGACATGGATTGGTGTTGGCAAGGACGCTTTGTCCGGGTGAGGACCACTAACCTAATACCTACCGAGAGGAGGTCGTTCCCTCCTTCATGAATATGTTATTCAGATATTGATTTTGATTTCTTAATTTGTCATATTAGTTTATTTATTCAATCCTGCACTTAATTATTTAATTGCTTGATCACCAATTGAATACTATCTACGAATATAGAATTGAACTCGAAAGTGAGAATTCTAGATTGCACATAGGGTTGAGTAGAGCAAGTTCTTGAGCTCGGGCATCGGAGAACGGATTTGCGGTTAGGATAGATATATACCTAATTTCCTTGCTTGGTTGATGTGAAGAATTTATAAATGTGTTCTTGCTAGTTCTAATTCCATAGACATATAAGTGTTAGGTTAGCTTGAATAGGCAAGTAAGAACTCGACCGATTCTTATGAGCAATATTAATCATGTCAACCAATAAACTAGATAAATTAGTTAGTCAATTCAATTGAAGAATACAATAGGAATGTTAGATATCCCATTACCCTATATTGTTTTCATTACATTGATAACATAAATATTTTCTCTTCCTTTGTTTAAAGTTCATTAGTTATTTTATTTTTAGTTTAGTTATTTTAGTATCACTACGCCGAGTTTAATCCTTGTTTAGATAATTAGAATAGTCTAATTTAGTTAATAGTTAATTACAAGTCCTCGTGAGTTCGACATCCAACTTTTAATCACTTTATTACTTGACGACCACGTATACTTGCGTGTGCGTTTGGCCGCAACAAGTTTTTGACGCCGTTGCCGGGGGCTTAGAAATTAGCTATTTTTCTAGATTAGACATTTTATTCTATTCATTTTTTGTTAGTTTAGTTAGTATTTTTTATTCGTTTTAGCATGGAATCTTGGAATAAAATTTATTCGAATGATGGTTATTTTTATTTTGATGATTCTTGTCCATATTGTGGAGGACCCCACTGGTGAAAAAAATGTCAGAATGTTTCCGGGAGAGAGTTGTGCAAACAATCTCAATCCTTTGAGTGAAATATTTGTAATATGTGTTGTGGTCAAGATAGCCATTGGGATGGTCGTCCTAATTCTTTTTATCTTTCTTTGAGCCCTTATTAGGATCTTTCTAGCAGTGTTTATGAGTTTGATAGGGGCAATGTAGTGCAGGATATGGAACGTGATGTATATATTAGGGATATACTGAGGCAAGTAGCAGAGCAATAGGATGAACTCAGAAAAAATATGAAAAGAGTGAGAGCAGATATCACAAGAATAAAGGCCAATATGGAAGAATTAAATGAAGAGAGCGAGCACCAACAAGAGGAAAGTTTTGAAAAAAGAAGATTTTGAGTCAAAGTTGGCGGATAGAACAAGCTGATATATGAGGCAACATGAGAAAATTACAGATTGGATAAAATACTTAATAGAAGGAAGAGCTGAACTGGGACAAGAGATCAATAAATTTGGCACTACTATTCACGACTTAGAGGCTCAATTGAATGCAAAGGTTGATGCGTCTAACGCCCACCAAAATAGTAGTGAGTTGTGTGAAGTTGAAAAGGAGCTTATACTCCAAATTGAGGAGCTAAAAGTGGAGAGCCAATCATTCGAGCATATTTTTGTCGATGATGCCCATGTTGAGGAAAGCACTCTAGAGTCATGCGAGGAAGTAGATAATATTATATATGACGACTCTAGTGTGTGTACATATGATGATGTAAAGAGTAATACAATTCTAGAGTTAGGGCGTATTGGTCCTCATTCCATACATTTTTCAACATTGTGTTTGGATAATGACATGAAAATCGAGTCATCTGAGCCTTTAGAGGAGCCAATGGATGAGGAACAAGATGCTTACATTCTTGAATTCGTAGTTCCAGAGAGACAAAATTACATACCTCATCCGAAGGCCAAGAAGTGTAAAACGCGATATTGGTTGCTTGGCCCAATTAAATTTGTTTCACCGCCCCGGGAGCATAATAGAAAGCTTGAAACCAAATTAGGGCGCAGTTCATAAGTTCGAGGTGGAGGCAAAAAGTGGTTCGCGTCGTGCTGCGACGTTAAATTAGGCGTTTGTTGGGAAGCAATCCAACTTTACTGCTTTCTTGTATTTTGTTTATTTTTTGTTAATTTTATTTTTCGATTATATTTGTAGTGTTGTTTTATGTTGTAGGATTATGAGTTTAGGAAGCAAGGCCATAAGATGCGGAAAAGCGATCCAGATGGTGAGAACTAAGTGTGTAGTATCCACACAAAGGACCATGCTTGGGGGAGGTTTGAGTACCGGTGAGCCGCGATTGCTTCAGCCTTTGGCTTTTCGGGGAGTATCTTGTTCACCCTTGTTGTTTTTGCGATACTTGTGCATTGGGGACATTGCACTCTTTTAAGTGTGGGGTGAAACATTCTCTGGGATTTGTATAGTATTATATTAGTATATTATTAGTTTCTTATCTTTTTATTGTTAGCTAGCTTCTTATTTTTATTTACTGAGTTAGTAGAATTAATGGTGTAGTACAGTAGTAGTAGTTTTAGTAGCTTAATAAAAAAAATAAGAAAAAAAAAAAAAAATTAATAAAAAATTGGACTTTTCCCGACGATAGATTTCATAGGCAGTTTTCTTGAGGGATTTAAGTCTAAAGAAAAAAGGACAAAAAGATTTTCTTTGTAGGTAGAGTAGAAATTTCTCCTTGGTTTTTCTTTGTGTCGCGATGTTTTTCCAAGGGTTTTGTTTGAACGGGTGTAGTTAATTTTTTTTGTTAGAAGTAGGAAACCGTGTTATGTTTTGAATTGAAGCAATATCTCTTGACTTTGTTGTGCCTTGATAATAGTGAGTACTTTAGTTGTGACGCTGAGGCTCAGTTTTTGACTCTTGTATAAGTACCTTAAATTGTATGATCTTAACTTTGCTTAACTGCTTTGACTAGAGTGTCTTGATGAGTCCAACCCTGAGTGAGTTATGTGCCATGTGTGTGTGAGGTTTTGTGTTATTCTGTGCATTGCATTTGATGTCTAGAACTTGCCCCGTGTGTTTATAAAGCGAAATCGTAGTTTTATTTAGTCTTGGAAGTGATATAGGCATTTCTTTGTTGAACTAGTTATATGTTTTACCCGCCTAATTGTTATGTATTATAGTTGTCACACCTCATTTTTCCACTACCCCGGATTAATGAAGGGGTAATAAGGGAGTTTTTCCACTTTAAGTGACATTATTCAGATTTGGTATTTATTTTAGTTTCAGAGTCGCCACCCAGTTTTTTGACGATGTTTCGGGACACCGTGTTATTTAAAAATCCCAAACCGAGGAAATTTTGACTCTGTTTTAATTTGTCTGCGACCAGAAATCCGAGTAAGGAATTCTGTTAACCCGGGAGAAGGTGTTAGGCATTCCCGAGTTCCGTGGTTCTAGCACGGTCGCTTAACTATTAATATTTGGCCTAATTATCTGATTATTTACATGTTTTAAACCTATTGTGCTTTTTAGCCTTTTTCATTTTTTAGCCGCTTTTATGGATTTATCTTGAAACAAGTCACGAGGGCGTGCACTTGTTTGTTTTTAGACATACTATTACTGTGCCACATGAAATGCACCCGCAATTACAACATGTGATTTTTATTAAAATTTGAAGTTGAAGACGGGGACATGAGTTGTCGCACCCGAGTGTAGATTAAGTAGTCAATATTATGATCGTGACGGTTTTATAATGCCTATTTGAGGTGATGTTTGAGTATTCTTTATGTTTTCTATTTGAAGGAGCATTTTAGTTTTAAGATCAATTAGGGCGTTTATGGATTTATCTTTAGACAAGTCACGATGGCGTGCACTTGTTATTTTTGAACACATGGCAAACACATTACATGAAATGCACCCGTGGTTGCTATGTGCATTTTTTATTAATTTTTTAGAGTTGAGGGTTGGAGGCATGGGTTGCAAACTCGAGTGTAGATTAAGTATCACGACTATACCACGGAAATCATACCCATAGTCACGATGATTTGTCATTTGCGCCTAAAGCGGACTATGATGTATGTGAATATTATTCATTTCCTAAGTTTGAGATTGTTGTGAAGCACGATTTTAGAAATTATTATAGAAGGGATATAAATTAATTTCCAAAACCAATTACGCGACCCAAGAACATTTGAAAGTCACTAAAGAGTAGTTTCTAATTGAGGCATGGTTAACAATTTTGGAGTAACACAATTATTCAAGAATTTTGTTACTGAAAAGAAATAAAGCAAGAGAAAAAAAAGTAGATTTACCTGTTCTACGCAAACTTAGCATGTTAAATGAAAAATGAAAGTAATCAAACAAAAGCAGTGAAGTATCTTTATTCCCAAATATCACCTCAGTTATACCCAAACAACATTTTATATTTTTATCAATAAAGCCAATAGAAATCTTAACCCATTAATGAACAAAGTTCCATTTTTTCTTAATAAACCATCACACATTCGGTTTTAAGCTTGAACCAGCTAAATATTCCAAATGATGTCAGGTTGATACTCAGTGAATCTAAAAGATTAATCCCAGAACAAATCTAGTGCTTGAGATAGACAACAAACGAATTAATGATCTAAACTATCAAACAAAGCCTAACACTCAACAATTAATTTAAGATATTTAGCAAGATAGAACAAAAGAAAGTTTTTAATTCTTAAAGACAGATTCATGGAATTCAGTCCAGGAATCGACGATTTGAAAGCATAATACAAGGGGTTTAATACTTACCTAATCAAACAATGAGATTACTGAGATGAGCCAAATGAAGGCAATTACAAGATCGGATGGAGCTCAGCTGAAATTTCAGCAGCCCACTGCTCATGCCAATTAATCAATAGAAAAACTCAAACTCGTATAAGAGTGTGACCAAATTTTACCATTAAAGGGTTTTCAAGACAGCTTTCAACACCAAACTATTACTACAATTTCCAGTAAACTCACAAATCAACATTAGGAAGACATTTTTTATACATAAGATCAGAACCTCAGATTTAACAGAATTCATTCAATATTCCAGAGGTAAATAAATCAATCCTACAAATCAGCACAACAAAAGTGGGATTCTGTGTGTACCTTAAATGTAGGGAAAGGCAGAATGATAAAGAAAAGCCAAACAAATGCAAATTGAAGGATCCGAAAACTCGGCGCGCAAGGACAGCAACAAACAACAAATTCTTATACCCACACAGCTTGAGAATCCCAGAAAATACGTAGCGACTAAGTTCGGACATCTATACCAGATGAAGACTCGAACACAAACTCAAACTTCGAACTCCTCCAACTCAACACAAATAAAAAATGAAATCAGCATTTTGCTCGTTTTTAAAAAGCTAGTACACTGGCAGTTTTGCTGTGGTTTTTTAACTGGTTTTAGGAGGCGCTTTGAAATGGTTTTAGAGCTGAATTTGGATGCATTTTCTAGCTGATTTCAGTAGGCCTTTGGCTTGTTTTGGGGGTGGGATTTTGACTGAAAAGGAACCTCTCTTTTTGCTGGTTTTTATGGAGTTTCAAAATGGAGAAGGGAAAGGAGCCGTGACTACCTCAGAATGGAGAGAGAACTCCGATTTCGCGTGCTCAAAAGCAGGAGAAGGAGCAACGACTAACTCGGGTTAGTTTTCGCCGATTTTTGGCGAAGCTCGCTAGCAATAGAGGTTTCACGGCTGGTCTTAGCCAGCTTTCATGGTAACGAATGGAGAAGATGAAAGCAGAGAGGGCAGGGAGACGCGTTGCTTCTCTCTTGGGAAATACGATCATTTTTTTTTGTGTGCCCAAGAGGTGGGGGTCTCTGTTGCGCCGTTGCTGTTCTCGTCCGGGAGGGGAGCTTTTCCTTCTTTTTTTTTTGTTGAAGATGAAGAGGATGGAGCGATGTTTCTCTATGGGAGGGGATGATATGATCTGTGTATTAGGGATGAGAAGTGAGGAAGAAGCAGGAGGGAAAAGGCGCTGGGTTCATCGCCCTCTAGATTAGGTCTTTGCTTTATTTTTAATAGGTGAGGGGAAAGGGAAAAACGACGTCGTTTAGGCATCTGAAGGGGGTTCTGGGCCGATTCAGGTGTGGGCTTGGGTGTGTAGGAATTCTGGGCTTCAACAAAGCAGGCCTATTTTCCTTTGCAAGGTTAACCCAATTCAAGAATCAACTAAATCTCTTCTTTTCAAATTAGCCACTTAGTTTAAAACTCCAATTTTGATACCACTCTTTGTAAAAATCAATCAACTATCCATTTTAACTACTAATCAAATAATTAACTATGTTAAAACTAATTAATTAAGACTATGTATGCAATTTTGATTTTTTAGAAGATGCATTTACAATGTGATTAAATCCTAAAAATGAAGTTTAAAATCTAACATGCTAATGAAATCAAGATTCGAACATTTTTTTATGATTTTTATTTTATTTTATGATTTTAGAATTATTAAACATGCATGGAATGCAACTAAATAAAGAAAAGTTACTAAAATTTATTAAAACTATTTTTTGTTTGTTTTAGGAGTAATTTCCTTGTAGGGCAAAAATTGGGTGTTCACAGCTGCCCCTCTTTGCTCGACAACATGAAGAGTTTTCGGGCAAAGATAAAGTAAGCAACTACGAGCAATTTTTGCCAAGCATTTTGAAAAAAAACTTTTTGACCGAACCTTGCTTCAGGGGTTGCCTACATATCCTTGACTATAAAGGAATCAGGTCAGTGTAGTTCTTGAAGTTTTGGTAGCTGGGATTACCGGAAAGCTGTGATTTCACTGTTGTTGTTGCTGCTTACTGCTTGCTGAGCTCCTTATTACACCAAAATCAAAATGAAAGAGACTAAACTAAACTATCAACTACGAGTTACAAGATCCCTATCTATAAGTCTTCTGCAGCTTGATCTTGAGTCTTGGTTGTTTCTTCACGCAGACTCTGATCTGAATCTTGATGCTTGTTAGTCATAGGTGCTGGTTCAATCTTTTTCAACTTTTCAGGTCAAGACGGGACACGCACCGCTTGTGACTTCAATCTTGTCTTGAGCGGTCCACATCTTTTCCGTTTCTGTACTTTGGGGTCCAACTCTTTTCTTTTCTTTTTTTCTCTTATTCTGAATCGAGACGTCTTATTTTGGTCGTCTCAAATTCATTGTAACCTGCGCAAAATCAAAGCAAACGAACGAAATTTTCTGCCCCAGTTTTCACTAGGAAAATTCCGTGAGTTATTGTAATAAAATATATGCTACTTTATTATTGAAAGCAATGAAAAGTCGGGAATGGTGCACGCGGAGTTATTGTAGACTAGGGAGTGGATACCCTATGCCTAAAGGTAAAATCAACTAGGGAGTGGAGACCCTATGTTGGAAAAAAAATTGACAAGTTATGTTGTCATCAAGAAAAGATCACCAGGTTCTGTCGGTGTCTGGGGAAGGATCAACGGGTTATGCCGTATTCAAGAAAAAGATCACCAGGTTATGCCGGTGCCTGGAAAGGTCAACAGGTTATGTTGTCGCCTGAGAAAGAGATCACTGGGTTATGCCAGTGTCTGGAAGATGATCAACAGGTTATGCTGTTGTCAGGAAAAGAAAAGATCACCAGGTCATGCCGGTGTCTGGAGAGGTAAACAGGTTATGTTGTTGCCTGGGGAAAAGGGAGTGATCAACAGGTTATGCTGTTGTCAGAAAAAGATCACCAGGTTATGCCGGTGTTTGGAAAGGTCAAAAGGTTATGTTGTTATCAGGAAGATCACTAGGTTATGCCGGTGTCTAGAGAGGTCAAATAGGTCATGATGTTGCCTGAAAAAGAGATCATTGGGTTATGCCAGTGTCCGAAGATGATCAAGAGGTTATGCTGTTGTCAGGAAGATCACCGGGTTATGCCGGTGTCCGGGGAGGTCAACAGGTTATGCTGTTGCCTAAAAAAGAGATCACTGGGTTATGCCAGTGTCTGGAGTGATCAACAGGTTATGCTGTTGTCAGAAGGATCACCGGGTTATGCCGGTGTCCGGGGAGGTCAACAGGTTATGCTGTTGCCTGA
>ML419903.1:18271-144611 GCA_005239525.1 Nicotiana knightiana | reverse complement strand
GTTAGTCAATTACTAGTTTATTATTTTGTTAGTAGAATTAGTTAAACAACACAAATTGATATTCAAAAGTCTTGAGAAAAGTGATTAAGTAACAGTTTAGTAGTTTGTAGACTCAATTGATACGTTCAATTCTCTGTGGGATCGACTTTGGGCTTAATACCCCAGATTATATTTGCAGCGCCCGTTTAGTCTTTTTATAAGACATAGTTGAGCGTGATCATGTTACTACCTTGAAAAAGCCAAATCCAATAACGTGCTCGCCAAACATTACTGCAGAAATGCGATCCCACACGTGCCGACCTTCGAACGGCTCGCAACTAGCCAAAAGCAACATAATAACATCAAATAATGTTAAAGGAAATAAAGTAGTCGATAAAGGTAGAATATTTAATCAAAAGCCCAAAGTCAACCAGAAGGAAAACCTGGGACCGCACCTTGGAACCCTACAAAACTCATAAAATCAGACAATCCATTCAATTAAGAGTCGAACCATAATAGTTTCACTCAAATTTGACTCCGAATCGATGTTCAAAACTCAAAAATTCACTTTATGAATGTTTAGAGAAAAACCTCAATTGGTTTTTTAAAGCCATCAATTAAATTCCAAAAGCAGTAATGGATTCATGAAATATAATAAAAATCGAGTAAGAAACACTTACCCCAATCCATGTACTGAAAATCGCCTTAAAAATTTCCTCAATCTGAACTCCATGGCTCAAAATATGCTTAAATGCACCCTTCACGATCGCGATTACAAAAGTTTCCAAGACAACTTTTACCTTATGCAATCGCGGCCATTTCCCGCCGATCGCGATGAACAAACTTCCATAACCCTTCCAAAATGCTTCTCAGACAGCTTGTAGTATATCAGCTATAACTTTTTGTACAAAATTCCAAATTACAAACAATTTGATTTTTTGAAACCTAGACACAAATTGCTACAACTCTCTTTTTTGGATCATCTCCATATTGTTTATATTTTTCAAGATATAGCTTCCAAAATCGGATCAATGACATCAGAATTTCCTCCAAGCGATCACAATAAACATGCCCATTTTTCCCATTTTACTCTTTGCGATCGTGACCAATTCTATGCGATCGCAGTGTACACCCCTGTAGCCAAAAACCTACAGCTAAAATGGCCTAGAAATGGTCCTAAGCTATTTCAAAACTCACCCGAGCCCCTCGGAACCCCGCCCAAACATACTAACAAGTCCCAAAACACAATACGAACCTATTCGAGGCCTCAAATTATACATAACAACATCAAAACCATGAATCGTCGATCAATATCAATCTTTTAAGTTCATAAATTTCAAACATCGAATCAAGTGTCTGATTCAAGCCTAACCATTCCAAAATGAACCCAAATTTTGCATACAAGTTTGAAATAACATATCGAACCTATCCTAACTCCTGAACAACAATCCGAACTCGATAACATCGAAGTCAACTCTCGGTTAACCTTATGAACATTCCAAACCTTCAAATTTTTAACTCTCGCCAATGAGTGGCGAATCCTTATAGAAATATCCAAATAAAAATTCGGGCATACGCCCAAGTCCAAAATCACCAGCCGGACCTAACGGGACCATCAAAACTCTGATTCGAGGGCAAATACTCAAGAGGCATACTTGGTCAACTTTTCCAACTTAAAGCATCCTAGTTGAGAAACATTCTTCAAAACTAATTCAGAATCATCCCAAAATCGAAATCGACAATACAAAAAAGTAATAATACATCATATGGAGCTAATCATGCCCTCAAATCACCTAGCCCAATGTAAATGCTCAAAATGATTAGTCGGGTCGTTACAATTAGCTAGAGCACTTGCAATTAAGGATTGAATAAAAATTAGAATAGTCAAGAATAACACGCCGAGCGAGAACTAAGGATTCAAGCTTATCTGATTTTGGAGACAAAAGATTTGCATAGAGAGTTACTGCGGGTATTTTGGAGACCAGTGGGGTCTCATTTGTTTCATCCCAATTTGCGGGTGCTGCCTTTACCTAGTGGGAATCTTTCGAGAGGCGTAGACCGGTTGGTTCAGCACCTCTTACCTGGCAGCAGTTCTCCATGATCTTTTTGGAGAAGTATGTTCCTCAGTCCCACAGAGAAGAGCAGCGCAGGCAGTTTGAGAAGCTGCGCCAGGGAGAGTTATCAGTTACTCAGTACGAGATGAGATTTTCTAAGTTGGCCAGGCATGCTTCTAAGATTATCCCTACTGATAGGGAGAGGGTGAGGAGGTTTGTAGATGGACTTTCTTATCAGCTTCAGTTATTTATGACTCGGGAGAGAGTATCGGGTGCTTCATTCGAGAAGGTTGTTGACATAGCTCGAGATATTGAGTCTGTTCGCTGCCAGAAGCGGGAGCAGAGGGAGGCCAAAAGGCCTTGTGGTTTGGGCAGTTCCAGTGGTGCTCTCTTCAGGGGACAGTTTCAGCATGGTAGGGGCCGTTCATTGAGGCATCCTCATTCAGGCCGCCCAGCATATAGTGGTGCATCTTCGGGGCAGGGTCCCCGTGGTTCTCAGTCAGGCCGTACTTTGTTTAGCGCCCTCCCAGCTCAGAGTGAAGCTCGAGCACCTCCAGTTCAGGGTTCTTCTTTGCCGGAGACTTCCATTGGACATACAGGTGCTATGGGTTTATATCAGTCCCCGCCTCCAGCTCCAGGGTGTTGTTTTGAGTGTGGAGAGTTTGGGAACGGGTGGAGGCAGTGTCCCCACCATTTCGGTGGATCTTCTCAGCAGAAGGGTCAGCCCTCGACTTCAGCTCCAATCACTTCACCACCCGCCCAGGCAACCAGGGGTGGTGGTCAGTCAGCTAGAGGTCGTCCTAGAGGGGGAGGCGAGAAGGGGAGATCAGGCTCGCATTCATGCATATCTAGCCAGGCCGGATGCTATGGCCTCAGTTACCGTGATCACATGTATTGTTTCAGTCTGTTGCCGTGATGCCTTGGCTTTATTTGACCCTAGTTCCATATATTCCTATGTTTCTTCATATTTTGCTGATTTTCTGGATGTACCCCGTGAGTCCCTAGTCACCTCTGTTCATGTGTCGACTCCGGTGGGTGATATTATTGTTGTGGACCGTGTGTATCAGTCATGCATTATATCTATTGGGGGTCTGGAGACCCGAGTGGACCTACTGTTACTCAGCATGGTCGATTTTGACGTGATATTGGGCATGGATTAGTTATCTCCGTGCCATACTGTCCTTGATTGTCATGCTAAGACCGTGACCTTAGCTATGTCGGGCTGTCTGAGGGTTGAGTGGAGAGGTTCTTCAGAGTATATGCCTAGCAGGGTGATTTCTTACCTGAAGGCTTAGCGCATGGTTGAGAAAGGGTGTTTATCTTATTTGGCCTTTGTGAGGGATGTCAGTGGTGAGACTCCCGCTATTGGTTCAGTTCCGGTGGTCCGTGATTTTCTGGATGTTTTTCCTGTAGACTTTCCAGGCATGCCACCTGACAGGGATATTGATTTTGGTATTGACCTGATGCCAGGCACTCAGCAAATTTCTATTCCACCATACCGTATGGCACTAGCGGAGCTAAAATAATTGAAGGAGCAGCTTCAGGAGCTCCTAGATAAGGGGTTCATTCGTCCTAGTGTGTCACCTTGGGGTGCACTGGTGTTGTTCGTAAAGAAGAAGGATCGGTCCATGCGTATGTGTATTGACATCGGTAGTTGAATATGGTTACGGTGAAGAACCGACATCCCTTGCCCCTAATTGATGATTTGTTTGACGAGCTTCAGGGAACCAGAGTGTTTTCCAAGATTGATTTGAGATCTGGGTATCATTAGTTGAGGATTCGTGATTCTGATATTCTGAAGACCGCTTTCAGGACCAGATATGATCATTATGAGTTCTTGGTTATGTCATTTGGGAAGACCAATGCCCCAGTTGCGTTCATGCAATTTATGAATAGCGTGTTTCATCCTTATCTTGATTCCTTCATCATTGTATTCATTGATGAAATCCTGGTTTATTCTCGTAGCCAGAAAGGGAATGCTCAGCATTTGAGAGTTGTGTTGCAGAGGTTGAGAGAGGAGAAGCTTTATGCGAAATTCTCCAAGTATGAGTTTTGGCTTGGTTCGGTAGCTTTCTTGGGGCACGTGGTGTCTAGTGAGGGGATTCAAGTTGATCCAAAGAGGATAGAGGCGGTGCAGAGTTGGCCCAGACTGTCATCAGCTACAAAGATTAGGAGTTTCCTTGGTTTAGCAGGTTATTACCGTCGCTTTGTAGAGGGATTCTCTTCTATTTCTTCGCCTTTGACTAGATTGACCCAGAAGGGTGCTCTATTCAGATGGTCTGATTAGTGTGAGGAGAGCTTTCAGAAACTCAAGTCGGCATTGACTACGACTCCAATATTAGTTTTGCTTGCTGGTTTGGGTTCTTACATGATTTATTGTGATGCTTCTAGAGTTGGCTTAGGAGTGGTATTGATGCAGGACGTTAAGGTGATTGCCTACGCGTCCAGACAGTTGAAGGTGTGCACGATCTTGAGTTAGCTGCCATTGTTCATTGTTTGAAGATTTGGCGGCATTATTTGTGTAGAGTGCAGTGTGAGACTTTCACTGATCATCGCAGTTTGCAGTATCCGCCGAGGCAGAAGGACTTGAATTTGCGTCAGAGGAGATGGTTATAGCTCCTCAAGGATTAAGACCTCACTATCTTATATCATTCGGGGAAGGCCAATGTAGTGGTCGATGCCTTGAGTCGTAGAGCAGAGAGTTTGGGGAGTTTAGCTTACCTTCAAGTAGCATAGAAGCCATTAGCTCTTGATGTTCGGGCCTTAGCAGGTCAGTTGGTGAGATTGGATTTATCAGATCCCCCGCGGGTGTTGGCTTGTGTAGCCTCCAGGTCTTCTCTTTACAATCGGATTAGAGCACGCCAATATGATGATCCACATTTTCTTGTTCTTCAGGACAGGATCCGTCTCGGTGATGCCAGGGATGTGGTCATTGGTGATGATGGGGTCATGAGGATGCACGGCCGGACTTGCGTGCCCAATGTAGATGGGCTTCGAGATTTGATTCTAGCAGAGGCTCATAGTTCGCGATATTCCATCCATCCGGGTGCCGCGAAGATGTATCAGGATTTGAGGCAGCACTATTGGTGGAAAAGGATGAAGAAGGATATTGTGGAGTTTGTGGATCGGTGTGTCAACTGTCAACAGGTCAAGTATGAGCACTAGAGACCTGGTTGATTGCTTCAGAGGTTTAATATTCCGGAGTGGAAGTGGGAGCGGATCTTCATGGACTTCGTAATTGGACTCCCACGGACATCGAGGAGGTTTGATGCTATATGGGTTATTGTGGATCGGCTGACCAAGTCCGCGCACTTCATTCCTGTTGGTGCTACTTATTTTTCGGAGAGGTTAGCTGAGATTTATATCAAGGAGATTGTCAGATTGGATGGGGTTCCAGTTTCTATCATTTCCGACAGAGGCACTCAGTTCACATCTCAGTTTTGGAGAGTCGTGCAGAGAGAGTTGGGTACTCAAGGTTGAGTTGAGCACATCGTTTCATCCTCAGACCGACGGGCAGTCGGAGCGCACCATTCATATTTTGGAGGATATGTTGCGTGCTTGTGTTATTGACTTTGGTGGTTCATAGGATCAATTTCTACCACTAGCAGAGTTTGCATATAATAACAGTTATCAGTCGAGTATTCAGATGGCTCCATATGAGGATTTATATAGTAGGAGGTGCAGATCTTCGGTTGGTTGGTTTGAGCCGGGCGAGGCTAGGCTATTGGGCACAGACTTGGTTCAGGATGCATTGAGTAAGGCAAAGGTTATTCCGGTGCAGCTTCGAACGGCGCAGTCTAGGCAGAAGAGTTATGCGGTCTGGAAGGTCCGAGATGTGTCTTTCATGGTGGGGGATAAGGTGTTGTTGAAGGTGTCACCCATGAAGGGTGTTATGAGATTCGGGAAGAGAGGGAAGCTGAGTCCCATTTCATTGGGCCATTTGAGGTGCTTCAGAGGACTGGGGAGGTGGCTTATAGGATTGCTATGCCTCCCAGTTTATCGAGTATTCATCCAGTATTCCATGTTTCGATGCTCCGGAAGTATGTTGGTGACCCTTCCCATGTTTTGGACTTCAGCACAGTTCAGCTCGAGGGTGATATGTCAAATGAGGTAGAGCCAGTGGCTATTTTGGGTCGACAGGTCAGGAAGCTGAGGTCTAAGGATATAGTTTCAGTGAAGGTTCAGTGAATAGGGCAGCCGCTGGAGGATACCACCTAGGAGATCGAGCGGTAGATGCCGGACATATATCCTCACTTATTCGAGGCTCCAGGTATGTTTCTAGACCCGTTTGAGGACGAACGTTTGTTTAAGAGGGGGAGGATGTAATGGCCCGGCCGGTCGTTCCGTGATATTTACCCCTTTTCCCCTATTTCTGCCTTTGTTATATATCAGTATCCTATTTTTTTTATTGTGTTGGATCAGTTGGTTTTGGTCCGAAGTGGTTATGGTGAGAGTTTAGGCATTTAGCCTTTTAAAGTAGCCTAATAGTTGAGAAAGTCAATAGAGAGTTGACTTATGGTAAAAAATATCGGAATGCGGATTTTATGGCTCGGATAGCTTCGTTAGGTGATTTGGGACTTAGGAGTGTGTTCAGAATATTTTTGTGATGTCTGGTGTAGAATTAGGCTTGAATTGGCGAAAGTTAGTTTTTGGCGTTTTCCGGTCGGCAGTGGAAAATAGGATATTGAGGTCAGAATGGAATTCTGGAAGTTGGAACAGGTTTTTAATGTCAAGTTGGAACAGGTTTTTAATGTCAGGTCAATCAGAGGTGTTTTGGTTGGTTTCGGCGTAGTTGGTGAAATTTGGAAGTTTCTAAGTTCTTAGGCTTGAATTTGATGTAAATTTGGTGTTTTCGTGTTGTTTTTGGTGTTTCGAAGGCTCGAATAAGTTAGAATAATGCTATGGGGTGTGTTGGTATGTTTGGTTAGGGGCTCGGGATTAATTTCGGAATGTTGACGGGAAGTTTGGAGTGACTTTGGTAAATTTGCAGGTTGTTGTTGCTGGTGTTTTCGCACCTGCGCAAAGGGATCCGTAGGTGCGGTTCCACAGGAGCGGACTGGGCACCGCAAGTGGGAGATTTGACTGAGTGGGGAGTGGTCCGTAGGTGTGAGGAATTTCTTGCACCTGCGATGTCGCAGGCGCGGAAGGAGAATCGCACTTGCAAAGCTGCAGGTGCGGAGAAGTGGCCGCAGGCATGGGATTGGCCCGTTAAGTGAGTTTCCGCAGGTGCGCATCTAGGACCGCAGGTGCAGCTAAAGGTCCGCAGGAGCGGAAATGACTGGACCAAAACAGTATAAAAAGGACCTTCCGTATAAATTTCTTATTTTTCATGAATTTGCACGCGGGAGGAGTTCTTTGAAGGCGATTTGGAGAGGGAAACTCGAGATTCTTCAGCAAAGGTAAGTTCTTTTGTTGCTAACATCGTTCCTATGCTATTTTGTTCAGATTAGGCTTGAAAATTTAAGGATTTGAGTAGGAAAGGTTGGGAAGAAGGGTGTGGAGAATTGGAAATTCTTTTGAGGTTTTGGATAGGCAATTGTGATCCGATTTTGGTATGAGTAGAATCGTGAGGACGAGGGTTCTAGTGATGTAAAAATTATCAAATTCCGAGACGTAGGCCCGGGGCTCGAGTTTGGCCGAATTTTGAGATTTTTGTGTAATTTGATAGTTTTCGATTGGGTTGTGTTCCTTGGTTATATATTGATGATGTTAAACTGATTTTGGCTAGATTCGGTGCAATAGGGAGCCAATTTGAGGGGCAAGAGCATTGTGGACTAGTGTTGTGGCCCGGTAGAGGTAAGTAATGGTTATAAATCTTGTCCTGAGGGTATGGAACCCCGGACTATATATTTTCCCACTGATTTTAGAAAGGCGCACATGTCGGATGACGAGTATGTGGCGCGTACTAATTTTAGGATTGGACTAGGTCCTCTCCGCGGCAACTAATGAGTTTCATATTTACTCAAAACCTTATGTTAAATTATGTCTAAAGGTTTGTGAAATATTTGGCCTATAAGCCGTGTTACGGGCCTCGTGTCGATCTGTTTATACCCTTTGAGGGCGTTTTACTGCTCTTTTCCTCACTAATTGTTGATTATTTTACTCAGCATCATTGTGCATACTGTTTTATTGAAACTCAGCCTGATTTACACTACATGAGCATTAAAATGATGTTTTCGGGTCGAGTACCCTGTTTTACTAATTTGCCCGATGGGCTTTTCGAGTTGTTCCATCGAGTGTAGCCGAGGGCCAAGAGTGATGGTGAGGTACTGAGTGATATTGGCGCTTGGGCTGAAGGAGCCCCTCCGGAGTCTGTACACATCCCTAGTGAGCGCACCTACTGCCGAGTGACGAGTGATTAGGAGGCATGAGTGACTGTAAGGTGTTGAGTGATTGTGAGGTGCTGAAGGATTGTGAGGCATGCCCGAGGGTCTGATTATGAAACATGTTTTTTCCCGAGGGGCTACTTATGATTTTAATACATTCATTTGCATACCAAATCCTTTGTTTTAAAGTTTTTAAAAAATGTGCATTCTTTAAAGGACTTTTTATGAAGTTGATTTTTAAGACATGATGATTTTGTATATCTATGTTATACTATTGGAAAGTAAGGTTGTGTATATTGTGACTTGACGACATTGATTTTTATGTGTTTCCTTGCTACTTAGACTTGATTTATTTTCATTACTACTGAGTTCGCGTACTAACATTACTCCCTGCACCTCTGTGTGTAGATTCAGGAGCAGATATCGAGCATTTGTCTTTATTCCGCAGTGGAGCCGGATTTGTGGGATATAGAGGTAGTTGTTCAGCATTCGCAACATCTCTGTTTTTCCTTCATGTTGTATTTAGTTTTGATTCGAAGATTTTGTATTATAATAGTTTATTTTGGCTTATTTCTCTAGATGCTCATGACATGTTGGCTCTGGGTTTTGGGGGATGGCAGTATTGTATAATATTGGCCTATTATATTAAGTAATTTTATGTATATTTTTATGAAATGCTTGAAACTTGAATGGGATTTTCAAAAGAATTTGCGAACATGCGGTAGTCGGCTAGCCTAGTTCCACGATAGGCGCCATCACAGCCGGTGAGGATTTGGGGTTGTGACACCATGTCCATCTTATCTTTCTTCGGAGAGATAGATTCCGGGTCCTCCAAATGTCGTTTCCCTAAAGTTTTGTCATTGGAACTTTTGATATCATCTAAAAATTTAGTTTTAGAAGTAATCTTTTAGAGTGGAGTCTAAATCAAGGGGTTTCTGCCTTTGAGAAGTCGATTTCGCCTTTGGCCGGAACTCTTTCTTCATAACATTTTTTCTTTTATAGACTTGATCCTGAGCAAGTTAGGATCCTTGATAGTTGCAGATAATTGCTTGATCTGCTGATGATAGAGAGATGAAAACACAAGAGATTTGATCCTTGGAAAACTTTTCAAGAATAAAATTGGAGCGTTTACATCATAGCTTAATCGTCTTCATCACTATGTTTCTTGGCATCTGTTAGTACATGATTATGTCACGACCCAATTTCCACCATAGGTCGTGATGGAACCCAATATTGCCGTCAGGAAAACCAATGATAAATCATCAGAAAATCGACCACTCATAAACATTAAAATTAAGTAATGAAAATAAATAATCGGAAGTGGACTTATAAATCATGATAAAATGCCAATATCTTCAGTAAAGTACGAAGCATGAACTAAAATATAAAGTTGAATAATATAACACCAAATAGAACGATGAACATCTGCTAAAATCCCCAAAACCCGATGTCATAAGTGCACGACCATCTACTAGAATATACGAAACTACTACAACTACTATTTGAATTAACAAATAGTAAAAATACAGTACACATAAAGGCAGCTCACCACTAAGTCTCCCGGCGAATGCATCTGCGCGCCTATGTGACCATTAGAAGTACCGGTATTAGTACCTATAAAATTAGCACAGAAGTGTAATATGAGTACATAAATCAACATGTACCCAATACGTATCTAGTCTAACCCCCACAAAGTAGTAGCGAGGGGTGGACATCGACACTTACAAATGGTCCAAACATCAATGTTAATAAAAGATTATAGACAGGTAAGAGGCATAGCAAGTAGCAGAAAAGCATATAAATATGTATAACATATATTTCAATAAAAGATAATAGGCACCAATCCGTCAAGATATTGAGATACGCATGGACTACCTATCGAGATACTTTACTTGATAGTGCAGAGTCGAATGGCTTGATTCCATAAGAATGGTGTTACATAACCCCGATGAGGCAAATAACTCGATCATGTAAGAGTATTATTACATGATACGCAGAGGCAAATGACCTGATCCCGTAAGAGTGTTATTACGTGATACTACCGAGGCAAACTTTTCGATCCCATAAGAGTATTATTACATGATACTGTCGAGGCAAAAAACCTTATCTCTTAAGAATATTGCTGAAGTGAACAACCCGATCCCATAAGAGTAGTGAAACTTTAAATGGGCCACTAAATCGACCTCCAAAATACGTGTCAGTCAAGTAATCATGAAATTACCTTTAAAATAAGCATAACACGAGAATATATACCCAAGAGAAAGCATAAATCCACAGATAATCCACTAAGTTCTTAAATTAAGGCTCGGTAAACTATGCAAGTCCAGTCTCAGGCTAAGTCATAAATTGAAGCACTTAAACACATAAAAATAACTCAATTACCAGGATAATCAAGAATCTAGCATATGTACAGATACTAATCATTTCATACGTGCTTAGCACCCATAACACATAACATAAAGCAATTAGAATACCTACGTGGATAAGTTCTCTTTTACAAGATTAGACAAAAAACCTGCCTTGCTTTCAAATTCGATAACCGGATCCAACCTTCCCTACCACCTCAAAGCAATGCCTGCCGATCCAAACCTAGCCAAGGAACGTTCAAACCAATCTGAACCCCTAATTTAACATTTAAGAGCAATTCTCAACCCCACAAAAAAGTCAATAAAAGTCAACTCTAGGCTCATGCACCCAGATTCCAGAAATTCTCAAAGATAAATATTACTCATAGCATCACGAACTCCAATATATAATTTATTTCTAATTTTATGTCCATTTTCATGGTCAAATCCCTTTTTATCAATTCTAAATTTTTCCAGTAAAATCCCACAATTTGTACTAATTTTCATGTACAAATACATACAAAATCCCTATATTTAGCTTACAACAAGTAGAAATCACTAACCTAGTGATACGTGATGAAAATGGCTCTTCACGAAGTGCCCGAATTATGCCCAAGCAAAGAGAGAATAAGATGAAATGAGCTATGTCTTGAAATTGAAATTTCTATTCTATCCAGGAAACCTTCTTCGCAATCTTGGAAGTACCCTCGTGATCGCTAAGGCTAACACTGCCTCTGGCTAGTCCTACATCTTCGCGTTAGTGGACACGCAGTTGTGTTCGCGAATTCCACTACTAGCCAACCCATCGCATTTGCAAACCCCTTACTACGTTGGCGAAGGCCAAGTTGTGCCAGCCCCTTCCTTTTTCTTCTTGGTGTTCACATAGGCACCATCGCATTTGTGAATAGGAGTCAGGTCCTTCATCGTTTTTCCAAGGCTTATTTCACATTCTCAAAGAGCAACAATCGGCCCTCCAAATTTCCCTCTTCGCGATCGCAGGACATTCTTTCCAATCATCAAGAACACTAGCACTAACAAGAAATTGTCAACCTTGCACATGCTCCGGATGGTCCGAAACTCACCCGAGCCACCTAGGACCCCGTCCAAATATGCCAATAAGTTGATAAACAAAATCTGGACCAGCTCAAGGCCTCTAAATACCTAAAGTAACATCACAACCAAGTATCACACCCCAAACCAATCTAGTCAACCTTCCAAACTTCTATCTTCTTTCAACTAACTTTGAACCGATAAATTATACTTAGATAACTCGGAATGGAATCAAATTCTACACACAAGTCCAATATAACAATACGAACCTATCCCCGTGCTCGGTATACCAAACATGACCCAAAATTACCAAAGTTCACTCCATGTCAAACCTAACAAAATTTAAAACCTTCAAATGCCAACTTCCAACAGAAAGCACTGAAAATCGCTCTGGATCACCCGAAACTCGATTCAAACATATGACTAGGACCAAATTCACCATATGAACCTATTGAATTCTTCAAATAGGTAAAAATAATT
The DNA here is from genome assembly GCA_005239525.1 of Nicotiana knightiana. Classification (NCBI taxonomy): domain Eukaryota; kingdom Viridiplantae; phylum Streptophyta; class Magnoliopsida; order Solanales; family Solanaceae; genus Nicotiana; species Nicotiana knightiana. The sequence continues at coordinate 132,377 of ML419903.1, read as the reverse complement.
AATAATCATATATTTGTAACTTATATTGTAAAATTAATTGACATATGTTTTTCAAATTTATAATATTTTTTTAATTAATTATATAAACAAAAAATATATATTACATAAAAACATCATGGACTGCATGCTTCATAAAAAGATTAATATTTATAAATATAATATCATAAAATTACTAAAATATTTTATGAAAAAATAATCTGTCAATTCTAACTAAAAAATGAACGGCATATAATCTGAATTAATAATTCAATACTACTAAAGTAAATAAAATTGAACCGAAAAATATAATATAGTGTAAAATCAAAAACAAAAATAATAATTACCATTATACTCTTATGTAAAACTATTTTATAGAGCAGTGGTCAGACCGGCTATGCTGTATGGGACTGAGTGTTGGCCAGTTAATAACTCACATATCAAGAAAATGAAAGTATCAGAGATTAGGATGTTGAGGTGGATGTGCGGGGCACACTAGGATGGATAAGATTAGGAATGAAGATATTCGGGAGAAAGTGGGTGCAGCCCCTGTGGATGACAAGATGCGGGAAGAAAGCTTAGATAGTTCGGGCACGTGCGAAAGAGAATCCCAGATTCCCCAGTTAGGAGGTGTGAGTGGTTGTCCTTGGTGGGTTCGAGCATAGGGAGAGAGAGGCCTAAGAAGTATTGCGGAGAAGTGAACAGGCGGGACATGGCGTGACTTCACATTTCCGAGGACATGGACCTTGATAAGAAGGTGTGGAGGTCGAGCATTAGGGTATTAGGATAGGAGGCAGCTGATAAGGTTCGTCCACGGGAAGGCTGGTCTGATAAGGTTGGGTCATAGCCTGCTACCGATTATTGTTGTGTCCACACTATTCTTTCGTGTTTCATAGTATCAGGCTTTATTCACCATTTTTTTTTATTATTTATCATCTATTATTTGGTTCTTATTCTATTGTTATTGCTCATATGGTTCTGAGGATGGTACTAACATTTTGTCTCTCTCTTGTCTCTTTTCATTTTCTTGAGCCGAGGGGCATTCTGTCACGACCCCAAATCCTAACCGGCCCTGATGGCGCCTATCGTGGAACTAGGCTAGCAGACTACCGCATGTTCGCTATTTCTTTTGAAAATCCCATTCAAGTTTCAAGCATTTCATAAAAATATATAGAAAATTACTTAATATAATAGGCCAATATTATACAATACTACCATCCCCAAATACCGGAGCCAACATGTCATAAGCATCTAGAGAAATAAGAAAAAATAAACTATTATAATACAAAACCTTCGAATCAAAAGCTAAATACAACAAGAAGGGAAAATAGAGATGCTGCGAAAGCGAACAACTACCTCTATATCCCACAATCCGGCTCCGCTATGCAATAAAGACTAATGCTCGATATCTGCTCCTAAATCTGCACACAGAGGTGCACAGAGCAATGTGAGTATGCCAACTCATTAGTAATGAAAATAAATGAAGTCCAAGTATCAAGGAAACACATAAAATCAATGCCATCAAGTCGCAGTACACACAGGCTTACTTTCCAGTAGTATAACATAGATATACGAAATCATCACGCCTTAAAATCAACTTCAGAAAAAGTCCTTTAAAGAATGCACATTTTTAACAACTTTAAAACAAAGGATTGGGTATGCAAATGAATGTAGTAAAATCATAACTAGCCCCTCTGGCAAAAACATGTATCATAATCATCCCCTCGGGCATGCCTCACAATCACTCACCACCTCACAATCACTCATGTGACGACCCAAAGGGTCATCACCTATTTATTACTCATTTCGTACTCCCGAGGCCTTGAAAAGCTCATTTGTTATTGCCTCAATTTGCGTGCACAGTCAGGGTGCGTAGCCTGACAGCTTAGGTATGAAATTCTATGAAAAATGCTATGATTTGATATTAAAATGAATAAATTTGACTTCGGTCAACATTTTTGATAAACGGACCCAGACCCGTGATTTGACGGTCCAGGAGGGTCCGTAGGAAAATATGGTACTTGGGCGTATGCCCGGAATTGAATTTTGAGGTCCCAAGCCTGAGGAATGAATTTTTGAGTAAAATTATTTTCTGGAAATTAAGGAAATTGAAAATTAAATCTGATTTGAAAGTGATGGTATTGGGCCCGTATTTTGGTTCCGGCGCCCGGTACAGGTCTTATATATGGTTTAAGCACTTTCTGTAAAGTTTTGTTGAAAAGGGATTTCGTTTGACGTGTTTCGGACTAAAAATGGAAAATTTTGATGTTTTATGAAATTTGATATAAACTCATGGATTTTGAGGTTTAATTCGATGTATATGACGTTATTTTGGCGATTTGATTGCAAGGATAAGTTCATAGGATGTTTTTGAGGTAGTGTGTCTATTTGGTTTGGAGCCCCGAGGGCTCGGGTGAGTTTTGGATAGGCCACGAACATCATTTTTGGACTTGGGAACTGTTGGTGTGACTGATCTGCAGGCTTCGCATTTGCGAAGCCAGCATCGCAAATGCGAACTCGCAAATGCGAGCTACTCATCGCAAGTGCAAAGGTTGGTCTGGGCAGGCCTGATCGCAAATGCGACCAAGAGGTTCGCAAATGCAAAGATCAAGCTGGGAAGGCCTGATCGCAAATGCGACCAAGAAGTTCACAAATGCGAAGGCTGGGAATGTCTGAAGGGTTTGCAATTGCAAACCCCTGTTCGCAATTCCCATGCGAACCAGTAGCCTGCACTGTACAAAATCGAATGTTGACTTCATATTCCATATTTTCTCAAACTCAAACACACTTAGGCGATTTTTCCAAGAACAAGACTTCTTCCAAATAAGTTGTAAGTTGGTTTTTACTCATTTCTTTCAATCATTAACATCATTTAACATGTTTTCAACTTATAAATCATGGATTTCCATGGGTGAAATTGGGTGTTTGTGGTAGAACTTAGGTTTTTCTAAAATTGGGATTTGAGTGGGTGATTGACCTCCGATTTGAGAGATTTTTCTATGGCTAGACTCGTGAGAGTACGAGGATTCTGAAAATGTAAAATTTACCCGACTCCGAGATGCTGACCTTGGGGGTGTTTTGGTCATTTCGCCTAATTTCGTGTCGTAACCTTGAATTGAGTAGTAGAATCAGTTGCATGAGATGTTATTTACGGTATGAAATTTATTTGAATAGATTTGGGCCATTTGGAGTAGGATACTCGTGGCAAACATGTGGTTTTGGGTTGATTGTTGTACTTCGGACCCGAGGTAAGTGTTTGGTCTAACCTTAGCTTGAGGGAATAGGAGTTGAGTATAATTTGTTACTTGTTAATTGTAAAGTACGATGTATAGGCATGGTGACGAGTATCTATACATTGGTGTCTAACATGACCTTGAGTCCTTATATCGTGAATATTCTGATTTTGTGGTAATGTCCATGGTTAATTGATGATTTCTATATGTTGTGAAGAATATGTGAAGGGAATTAGAATCTTTAAACTCTTTTGGAGCATTGGCTCAAACTGTAACACGAACGATGAAGATATATGACATAATTGTATTCTTTGGAGCATTGGCTCAGATTGTAACACGAATGACCAAGATATATGATATAATTGAATCCTTTGGAGCATTACTCAAGTAATAGAGTAAGTTATGAAATGAAGTGAAAGAAAGAGAAAGAGCTACTAATATATACCCTTGCTGGGTCATTGTTGCTTTTGATATTGTCTCCCTTGTTGGGATGTTGAGATTACTGTTATTGTTCCCTTGCCATGATTTAATTATTTAATTGATGTTCCCTTGCCTGGATTTAATTGTTTAATTGATGTTCCCTTGCCGGGATTTAATTTTTTAATTCATGTTCCCTTGCCGGGATTTCTACTTTATTCTGCTTACTCCCTTGCCCTTGTTTGTGATTGTTGTTTGGGTGAGGAAGAGTGCCAAAGCACGAAGGGTGATGCTGTGCATTGTTTGATATTGTTCCCTTGTCGGGGTTATTATTTCTATTATGTTTACTCCCTTGTCCTTGTTTGTGATTGTTGTTTGGGTGAGGAAGAGTGCCAAAGCACGAAGGGTGATGCTGTGCATTGTTTGATATTGTGAGGAAAGAGTGTAAAGAACGAATGGTGATGCCGTGCCGTACGATGTACCATTCCGTACCGATATTCATTGATTATACTATGAGGAAAGAGTGTAAAAGCACGAAGGGTGATATCGTGCCATGATTTACATTGATTACATTATACATTGCATAGTGAGGACGAGAATGAAAGCACGAAGGGTGATGTCGTGCCATGATTTACATTGATTACATTATACATTGCATAGTGAGGACGAGAGTGGATGCACAAAGGGTGATGCCGTGCCATGACTTACATTGATTACATTATACATTGCATAGTGAGTACGAGAGTAAAAGCACGAAGGGTGATGCCGTGTCATGATTTACATTGATTACATTATACATTGCATAGTGAGGACGAGAGTAAAAGCACGAAGGGTGATGTCGTGCAAGTTTGTGATTTCTTGTCCTTATTGATATGCTGGTTTTGTTGTTCTTTTCCTTATTGAGATTCTTGTATGAAACTGTTATCTTCCCACAACATGTTCCCCTTCCTTTATTAATTGTTTTCTCCCTATATTTCTTATTTGTTGTATATATGTATATATATTTATTTAAATTGCACATGTTTATTTGGTAGTTTGGTTCTAGCCTCGTCACTACTTCGCCGAGGTTAGGCTAGGCACTTACCAGTACATGGGGTCGGTTGTACTGATGCTACACCTGCACTTCTTTATGTTGTGCAGATTACGCAGAAGGACCCTGAGGACATCATTAATGGGAGTGTCTTCCATCTTATCTTAGAGGCTTCAAGGTATACCCGCTGGCATTCGTGGGCCTTGGCGTCTCTTCCATCCCTATGTCTTCGCTTCTGTCTTGTTTTTCCTCTAGTTTCAGAGACAGTCATGTATTTCCTTTCAGACTTGTATTTAGCACTCTTATAGACAGTTCATGAGTTTGTGACTCCAGGTTTGGGAAATTATGCGTCGTTGTATTATGATTGTCTTTACTTAGATTAAAACCGTATTTATTACGCTGTTTAATTGCGAACTATTTTAGTTATTCTTTTAAATTAAGATTATTATGTTAGTTTAGCTATGCATGTTGGCTTGTCTAGAGGGTTCGACGTTAGACACCATCACGGCCCAACGGTGGGATTTCGGGGCGTGACAAGTTGGTATCAGAGCACTAGGTTACTTAGGTCTCACAACTCACGGACAACTTGGTAGAGTCTGAGGGATCGGTACGGAGACGTCTGTATTTATCCCCCATAGGCTGCAAAGTTAGGATGACTCCATATTTCTTTTTTTCTCTGTCGTGCGCTATGAATTCTAAATACTGATTGAGTTTTTATTCTATTCTCTCGCAGATGGCGAGGACACATGCTTTCCTTGGTTCCTCCCAGTAGCCTGACACTCATGATACAGCTCCTACTCAAGGTCGAGGTCGAGGACGAGGTCGTGCTAGAGGCTGAGGCCGGGGCCGGGCTCAGCGTAGAGCAGCAGCCCCAGTGGAGGACCCTCAGGTCGAGTCTGAAGAGGAGGTCCCAGTTCCGGCAGACCCAGTTGGCCCAGCTCAGGTCCCAGAGGGATCCATAGCTACCCCAGTGCTTCAGGACGCTCTTGTCCATCTAGTCGAACTCATGGAGAGTGTAGCACATGCGTGACTTCTTCCTACTGCACCAGTCGTCTCTCAGGCTATGGGAGGTGCCCAGACTCCTGCCGCCCGCGTGCCAGAGCAGCTAGCTCCGCAGTTTCAGACTCCGGCACCTCAGCCAGCCACAGTAGCTCAGTCGGGTATTGTAGCACCGGTAATAGAGGGAGCATCTATGTTAGCAGATGCTTTGTGGAGACTGGATTGGTTCACTAAGTTATTTACTGCTACATTCACTGGTTCACCATCAGAGGACCCCCAGGATTATTTGGACAGTTGCCATGAGGTTCTTCGGAAGATGGGCATAGTGGAGTCCAACGGGGTTGACTTCGCTACTTTTCGATTATCGGGCGCAACCAAGAGTTGGTGGAGAGACTATTGCTTAGCCAGACTAGCTGGATCTACACCTTTGACTTGGGCGCAGTTCTCATAGGTATTTTTGGGGAAGTTCCTTCCCATTACTCAGAGAGAGGACCTTCGAAGATAGTTTGAGCGTCTCCGGCAGGTATCTATGTCCGTCACTCAGTACGAGACCAGGTTCATCACTCTAGCCTGACATGCTCTTATGATACTTCCCACTGATCGGGAGAGGGTTCAGAGATTTATTGAGGGATTGGCCTGGCCTATCAGACTTCAGATGGCTAGAGAGTCAGGTATAGACATATCGTTCCAGGATGCGGCCAATGTGGCCAGGAGGATTGAGATGATTTTGTCACAAGGTGATGGTCAGAGGGCTGACAAGAGGCCCCATCATTTTGGTTGTTTCAGTGGAGCCTCATTTGTGGGCAGGGATTCTTCAGGGAGAGGTCATCCTCCCAGACCTTTTCAGTTAGCTCTCCAGGTTTCCCATGGTACTTCAGGTGGTCGTGGTTATCAGCCGCACTATTGCGATCAGCAGCCTTACAGTGCGCCACCAGCTCCAATCAGTGCACCGTCGCATCAGAGTTTCCGGGGTGGTCATTCAGGTAGACAGGGTCAGATTCAGTTCCCTCATTAGCTGAGGTCTTGTTACACTTGTGGCGATCCGGGTCACCTTGCCAGATTTTTCCCTCGAGCATCAGGTAGTTCACAGCATCAGGGTTCTCGTTCCATGGTGAAGGCACCGGGTGTTCCACAGCATGACCAGCCAGCTAGAGGTGGGGGTAGAGGTGCTAGAGGTGGAGGTAGAGGTCATAGAGGTGGAGCTTAGGCCGCCATAGGTGGAGGCCAGCCAGCAACCAGTCGTCCCAGAGATGTGGCTCAGGGTGGTGGGGCCCAACCCCGATGTTATGTTGTTCCAGCCAGGCCAGAGGCTAAGTCTTCAGATGCAGTCATTACAGGTACTATTCGGGTTTGTGATAGAGATGTTTCAGTGCTATTTGATCCAGGGTCTACGTATTCGTATGTGTCCTCTTATTTTTCACCATACCTGGTCATGCCTAGTGATCTACTGAGTATTCCTGTTTATGTATCTACACCGGTGGGTGATTCCATCGTGGTCGATTGAGTTCATCGTTCTTGTGTTGTGGTTATTGGGGGTCTTGAGACCCGTGTTGATTTGTTGCTTTTAGGTATGGTCGACTTTGATGTTATATTAGGGATGGACTGGCTATCCCCATATCATGCTATCTTGGATTTCCATTCCAAGACGGCGACCTTAGCCTTGCCGTATTTGCCCCATTTAGAGTGGAGAGGGACTCCTACTCATTCTACCCGCAGTGTTATTTCGTATGTGAAGGCTCGGCGTATGGTCGAGAATGGGTGTTTGGCTTATTTGGCTTATGTGCATGATTCCAGTGTTGAGGTTCCCTCTATTGATTCGGTACCCGTGGTTCGTGAGTTTCCTGAGGTTTTCTGTCCAGACCTGCCGGGGATGCCACCCGACAGGGACATTGATTTCTGCATTGATCTGGCTCCGGGCACCCAGCTCATTTCTATTCTGCCGTATCGCATGGCCCCGCCAGAGTTGAAAGAGTTGAAGGAACAGTTGCATGATTTTCTTGGGAAGGGTTTCATTAGGCCCAGCATTTCTCCTTGGGGTGCTCCAGTATTGTTTGTGAAGAAAAATGATGGTTCGATGAGGATGTGCATTGATTACCGGCAATTGAACAAGGTTACAGTCAAGAATAAGTATACACTGCCGAGGATTGATGATTTGTTTGATCAACTTCATGGTGCTAGGGTATTTTCAAAGATAGACCTGAGATATGGCTACCATCAGTTGAGGGTTAGGGCATCCGATGTCCCTAAGACAGCTTTCCGCACTCGGTACTGGCATTACGAGTTTTTGGTCATGTCGTTTGGGTTGACAAATGCCCCAGCAGCTTTTATGGACTTGATGAACCGAGTGTTCAAGCCTTATTTGGACTCGTCCGTGATAGTCTTCATTGATGATATATTGATATACTCCAGCAGTCAGGAGGAGCACGAGCAGCATCCCAGAGTGGTTCTTCAGACTCTGAAGAATAGCCAGCTATATGCAATGTTTTCAAAGTGTGAGTTCTGGTTGAGTTCAGTTGCATTCCTGGGTCATGTCGTATCAGCAGAGGGTGTTCAGGTTGACTCGAAGAAGATTGAGGCAGTCAAGAACTGGCCTAGACCCGCATCAGCTACAGAGATTCGGAGTTTCTTGGGTTTGGCAGGCTATTATCGTCGGTTCGTGGAGAGATTCTCATCTATTAGCCCCGATGACCAGGTTGACCCAGAAGGGTGCCCAGTTCAGATGGTCAGACGAGTGTCAGGCGAGCTTTCAGAGGCTCAAGACAGCTCTGACTACGACACCGGTATTGGTTTTGCCCACAGGTTCGCGGCCTTATACAGTCTATTGTGATGCTTCCCGTATTGGGCTTGGTGGAGTGTTGATGCAGGATGGCAATGTCTTTGCTTATGCTTCGAGGCAGTTAAAGATTCATGAGAATAACTATCCAGTGCATGATTTGGAGTTGGCAGCCATTGTGTATCCACGCATTGAAAATTTAGAGGCACTCCCTGTATGGCATAGCATGTGAGGTGTTCACGGATCATAAGAGTCTTCAGTACTTATTAAAGCAAAAGTATTTGAATTTGAGGCAGAGGAGGTGTTTGGAGCTGTTGAAGGATTATGATATTACCATCTTATATCACCCGGGGAAGGCCAATATGGTGGCCGATGCTTTGAGTAGGAAGTCAGCTAGTATGGGCAGTCTTGCTTTTATTCCGGTCAGTCAGAGGCCGCTTTCTTTGGATGTTCAGGCTTTGGCCAATCGATTTGTGAGGTTGGATATCTCTGAGCCTAATCGAGTGTTGGCTTGTACGGTCTCGTTCTTTATTATTGGAGCGTATCCGTGATCGGCAATTTGATGATCCCCATTTGTGTGTCCTTAGAGACACGGTGCAGCGCGGAGGCGCCAAGCAGATGACCTTAGATGATGGTGTTTTGAGATTGCAAGGGCGAGCCTCTGTACCCAATGTTGATGGGATTCGAGAGTTGAATTTAGAGGAGGCCCATAGTTCCCGGTACTCTATTCATCCGGGCGCCACGAAGATGTATCAGGATTTGCGGCAGCATTATTGGTGGCGTAGAATGAAGAAGGATATTGTGGCATATGTGGCGCGGTGTTTGAGCTTCCCGAATGGAAGTGGGAGAGGATCACTATGGACTTTGTTACTGGACTTCCGTTGACCCGGAAGAAGTTCGATGCAATTTGGGTCATTGTTGATAGGTTGACCAAGTCAGCGCATTTCATTCCTGTGGTAGTCTCCTTTTCATCCGAGAGGTTAGCTGAGATCTATGTCCGGGAGATTGTTCGCCTTCATGGTGTGCCGGTATTTTTCATTTCGGACCGGCGCGCGCAGTTTACCTTACGTTTCTGGAGGGCAGTTCAGCGAGAGTTAGGCACCCAGGTGGAGTTGAGCACAGCATTTCATCCCCAGACTGATGGACAGTCCGAGCGGACTATTCAGATATTAGAGGATATGCTCCGATCTTGTGTTATTGACTTTGGAGGATCCTGGGATCAATTCTTGCCTTTAGCGGAGTTTGCCTATAAGAAGAGCTATATGTCGAGTATCCAGATGGCTCCTTATGAGGCTTTATATGGTAGGCGGTGTCGATCTTCGGTTGGATCGTTTGAGTCGGGAGAGGCTCGGTTGTTGGGTACAACTTTTGTTCAGGAGGCCTTGGACAAGGTTAAGATCATTCAAGATAGGCTTCGTACAGCTCAATCCAAGAAAAAGAGTTATGCAGATCGCAAGGTTCGAGATGTGGCTTTCATGGTTGGTGAGCGAGTATTGCTCCGAGTGTCGCCTATGAAGGGCGTGATGAGATTTTTGAAGAAGGGCACGCTTAGCCCTAGGTTCATTGGTCTGTTTGAGATTCTTGATCGAGTGGGAGAGGTGACTTATAGACTTGAATTGCCGCCTAGCTTATCAGTCGTACATCCAGTTTTTCATATGTCCATGCTTCGGAGGTATCCGGCGATCCAGCCCATGTGTTAGACTTAAGCACTGTCCAGTTGGACAAGAACTTATCTTATGAGGAGGATCCGGTAGCTATTCAAGACCGGCAGATTCGTCAGTTGATATCCAAGAGTTTTCCTTCTGTTCGTGTTCAGTGGAGAGGTCAGCCTCCTAAGGCATCGACCTGGGAGTCCGAGTCCGATATGCGGAGCCGTTACCCTCATTTATTTCCCGACTCAGGTATTTCCTCCTTCTGTCCATTCGAGGATGAACGGTTGTTTTAGAGTGGAGAATGTGACGACCCAAAGGGTCATCACCTATTTTATTACCCATTCCGTACTCCCGAGGTCTTGAAAATCTCATTTGTAGTTGCCTCAATTTGCGTGCGCAGTCCGGGCGCGTAGACGGGCCGCTTAAGAATGAAATTCTGTGAAAAATGCTAAGATTTGATATTAAAATGAATAAATTTAACTTCGGTCAAAATTTTGGGTAAACGGACCCGGACCCGTGATTTGACGGTCCCGGAGGGTCCGTAGGAAAATATAAGACTTGGGCGTATGCCCGAAATCAAATTCCGAGATCCTAAGCCCGAGGAATGAATTTTTGAGTAAAATTGTTTTCTGGAAATATTTAAGGAAATTAAAAATGAAATCTGATTAGAAAGTGATGGTATCGGACCCGTATTTTGGTTCCGGCACCCGGTACAGGTTTTATATATGGTTTAAGCACTTTCTGTAAAGTTTGGTTGAAAACGGATTTCGTTTGACGTGTTTCGGACTAAAAATGGAAAAATTTGATGTTTTATGAAATTTGATAGCAACTCATGGATTTTGAGGTTTAGTTCGATGTATATGATGTTATTTTTGCGATTTGATCGAAAGTATGTTTATTTGGTTTGGAGCTCTGAGGGCTCGGGTGAGTTTTGGATACACCACGGACTTCATTTTTGGACTTGGGAGCTGCTGGTGTGACTGATTTGCAGGCTTCACATTTGCAAAGCCAGCATCGCAAATGCGAGCTACTCAAATGCGACCAAGTTGTTCTGGGCAGGCTTGATCGCAAATGCGACTAAGAGGTTCACAAATGCGAAGATTAAGCTGGGCAGGCCTACTCGCAAATGCGACCAAGATGTTCGCAAATGCGAAGGTTGGGAATGTCTGTAGGGTTCGTAATTGCGAACCCCTGTTCGCAATTCCCATGCCAACCAGTAGCATGCACTGCACAAAACCGAATTTTGACTTCATATTCCATATTTTCTCAAACTCAAACACACTTAGGAGATTTTTCCAAGAACAAGACTTCTTCCAAATCAGTTGTAAGTTGGTTTTTACTCATTTCTTTCAATCATTAACATTATTTAACTTGTTTTCAACTTAAAAATCACGGATTTAATTGGGTGTATGAGGTAGAACTTAGGTTTTTCTAAAATTGGGATTTGAGTGGGTGATTGACCTTTGATTTGACTCAACCAAGTTGTCCGTGAGTTGTGAGACCTAAGCAACCTAGAGCTTTGATACCAACTTGTCACACCCCGAAATCCCACCATCAGGTCATGATGGCATCAAATGTTGAGCCCGCTAGACAAGCCAACGTGTACAGTTAAACTAACATGATAACATCGAATTAACAGAATAAGCTAAAAAAAAGTTCACAACTTAACAGCGGAAATAAATAAAGTTTCAAAACTAAGTAAAGACAACATAATACAATGTCGCAATAATTTCCCAAAACCTGGAGTCACAAACTCACGAACTGGCTATACGAGTGCTAAATACAAAGTCTGAAAGGAAACACATGACTGTCTCTGAAAACTAGAGGAAAGACAAGACATAAATATAGGAACTAGGGATAGGAGAGACGCCAAGGCCCACGAACGCCAGCGGGTATACCTTGAAGTCTCTGGAGTGGACTGAAGGTGTCCCCTCAACACTGTTCACTGGGTCCGAGTGCGGGATCTTCACAGCAATAAGATGTGCAGTGTAGTATCAGTACAACCGACCCCATGTACTGAGTAAGTGACGAGCCTAACCTCGGCCGAAGTAATGACGAGGCTAGACTTGACAACAAACGCTAAAATGTCATATTCTACAACATAGATCGTGGAACCACAAAGCATGTGATAAAAAATTACGTAGGGGAAATACGGGGACAGACCAAAAAAGACAATTTATCAAAAACATGCTAATAAAACAAATGTAATGCTAAAAATGTAATAAATGGCGCGGCATCACCCTTCGTGCTTTTACTCTCCTCTTCACAATGCAATGTGCGATGTAATATATCATGAATCATGGCACGACATCACCCTTCGTGCTTTTACTCTCTTCCTCACAATGCAATGTATCATGTATGGTAATGTAATCATGGCACGACATCAACATTCGTACTTTTAAATATAAATCATGGCACGACATTAACCTTCGTGCTTTTAATATAAATCATGGCACGGCATCACCCTTTGTGCTTTTACTCTCTTCCGCACTATGCAATGTATGATGTAATCAATGTAAATCATGGCACGGTATCACCCTTCGTGCTTTTACTCTCTTCCTCACTATGCAATGTATAATGTAATCAATGTAAATCATGGCACGGCATCACCCTTTGTACTTTAACTCTCTTCATCACTATGAAACGTATAATGTAATCAATGTAAATCATGGCACGGCATCACCCTTCGTGCTTTTACTCGTTCCTCACCAATGTAATGACAATTATCAAAATGGAAAGGAAATCAGCATAGTGGAATCACAAATCATGATCACCCGTCAAGGGGAAAATATCAGTCATTATCATAACAAATTGCCCGGCAAGGGTCTCAGCTATAACCAAACTTTTCAAGTATATCCTTCACAGTTGCATCCTCAATATGACCATTACATCACAAGTTCATCAACGAGTATTTTCAACAACAATCAACTTCCAAGTAGAGATAAATTCATAATACAATGGATATGGAAGTAAGGACAAGAATTTCATAAAAATGGACTCACGGGCATGCTTGACACACAATGAATAGGTACTCGTCGTGTCACCTATGCATTGGACATGATAAACACTTAGCACATAGCATACGATACCTATTCCCTCACCAAAGTTAGGAAGGACACTTACCTCGGGTCCAAAAATAGCAACCAAGCCTCTAACACCGCCTTTCCTTTTGAATTCAATTCCGGAACAACAATATCTAGACGTAATTAACTTAATAACATCAATAATAACTCATTAATACAATCCCATAGCCTAAATATACAATTCCTAGCATTCTTCCAAAAACACCAAAATTCCATCCCGGGCCCGCTCGGTCCAAACACGAGGCTCGGACCAAAACCCGATCACCCATACCCCACGAGTTCAAATATATGATTTTTTTTTAAATCCGACCCCAAATTAAGGTTGAATTCCCCAAAGTCCCATAATCCCTAACTCTACCCAAATCCTCTAATTTCTACTTTGTTTTTAGGATTATAGGCCTAGATTCTAGTGTTTGATGAAAGAAAAATGGAAGAATTTGGTGTTGAAGTCACTTACCCAAGTGGTTATGGAGGAGAAGTAGCTTGGAGGTCGTCAATGGGGGTTTGAGGAAGAAGAGAATGATGAAAATAAGAAATCCCGAATGCATTCTGTTTTTAAGCTTTAAAAATCACTGGGCAAAAATACCCTTCGCGTTCGCGGGCCCATGGCCGCATTCGCAAAGGGTTGACAATCCTGACCTATGCGTTCGCAAGCCTAGGGCCACGTTCACGAAGAACAACCTACCCAGCCCCCCAGACCCCTAGCCTAACACTACGCGTTCACACCTCTAGGGACGCGTTTGCGTAGAAGCACTGTCCAGTGCTCCGCGATCGCGTCTCCCTCTACGCGTTCGCGTAGAGTAAAAACCCAGGCCAAGATATTTACCCTTCGCGTTCGCCGGCCCTTGGCCGCATTCGCGAAGGGTATTACATCAGACACTAGCAAAACATCAAAAACACCAAATTTTTCTACTTTATATACCACGTTAACTACCCGAAACTCACCCGAGCCCTCAGGGCTCAAAAATAAAAATACACACGACTCCAAAATCATACTACGAACTTATTAAAGTACTAAAACTACCGAAATAACATCAAAATCAATGAATTAAACACCAAAATCTATGAAAATCCTCAAACACTTCATTAACCTTTAACTTTTCAATTTTCTATCTGAAACTCATCAAATCAATTCCGTTTTACACCAAACTTTACAGATAACTCATATAACACATATTAAACCTGTTTCGGGCTCCAGAACCATAATACGGGCCCGATAACACAGATTTCAAATCAAATTTCATTTTCAAAAGTCTTTCTTATTTTCAGAAAACAATTTTCTTTAAAAATTCATTTCTCGGGCTTGGGACCTTGAAATTGGATTCCGGGCATATGCCCAGGTCCCATATTTTCCTACGGACCCTCCGAGGCCGTCAATTCATGGGTCCGTGTCCATTTACCAAAATATTGACCAAAGTCAACTGTATTCCATTATTTATTACCAATTCAACTTATTATCAAATTTTCACATAAGGGCTTCCCGGATACATGCTCGGGCTACGCACGCATATCAAGGTGAGATTAACAGAGGCTTTCGGGGCCTCAGAACACAGTTTCTGCTAAATTACACAAGATGACCTTTTGGGTCATCACAAACATTGTCCAAGGGGGCCATGATGTGGTACCATACCCTACCCCCAAACTCAATAGATTTGTTTGCCATGTTGGGAGACTCATTTGTAAATGCACATGCTGGTACCATAAAGGTTACAACGAGGAAGTCTGATATATTCAAATCAAGTAAAGAGAGAACAAGATTTTGAAGGAGTTCGTCTCCCATTTCCAGTTGGAGCGAATGGAGTTACCACCAGTCTCCAATGACAGGGTTGTACAGGCCTTCACTCAGGGGCTGAATGAACGAAGCTCAATAGTTTTGAGGTAGTTGAAGCAGAATTTGATCTAGTATCCCGCCGTAACTTGGGCAGATGTGCACAACAGGTATCAGTCAAAAATTAGGGTCGAGGACGACCAGTTGCGAGCACCTCGGGCTCAGTTTATCCATGCAGGCTACTAGCAAAGAAATTAAGAAATGCAGACAAGGAGCTAAGGCCATAGAAGGAAAGATCCCAGTCGTACATCGAATATAGGAGGAACACTTTGAGGCGCAACATCCCTCGAAATGATCGAAGAGCAGATCGAGGTCAGAATTCTCGGGGACTCATGACTAAGGTCGGGTTTCACAGACACTCGGGACCGTTGGAGGCACCCTGATTATCAGAATACAACTTCAACATCGATGCCTCAGACATCATATCTACCATATGTAAGATTAGAGACACCAGATGGCCTAAGCCCATACAGTCCGATCCTTCTCAGAGGAACCCCAAC
The DNA here is from genome assembly GCA_005239525.1 of Nicotiana knightiana. Taxonomy (NCBI): domain Eukaryota; kingdom Viridiplantae; phylum Streptophyta; class Magnoliopsida; order Solanales; family Solanaceae; genus Nicotiana; species Nicotiana knightiana. The sequence continues at coordinate 116,886 of ML419903.1, read as the reverse complement.
TTAATGTGCAAGTATCATGGTCATAGGACTGAGGACTGCAGACAGCTTTGAGAGGAGGTAGCCCAATCTTTCAACGAGGGGCACCTTCGAGAGTTTCTCGGCGACCGGGCCAAGAACCATTTTTTAGAGAGAGATACAAACAGAAATAATGAACCAGAAGAGCCCAAACATGTCATTCACATGATCATAGGAGGAGTCGATGTCCCACAGGGACCCATATTCAAACGCACAAAAGTACCTATCACATGGGAGAAGCTGACTAAGGATTGCATACCTGAGGACACTCTCACATTCAATGAAGAAGACATCGAGCATCTATCTCAGCCTCACAATAATGCACTAGTAATTTCTATCCTTTTAAATAAATTTCAACCAACTCGTACCACCTCTCGTGTCCTAGATGGACTCAATATGGCGAGTAAAACAATATAGGGGAAATCATCCTCCCAGTCAACGTGGCCAGAACCATACAAGACACCAAATTTCATGTCATCGACGGTAACATGAGGTATAATGCTCTACTTGGAAGGCCATGGATCCATAGCATGAGGGCAGTGTCATCAACTCTTCATCAAATGATGAAGTTTCCAACAAAGAATGTCGTTAAAATAGTATATGGAGAGCAGCATGCAACTAAGGAGATGTTCGCAGTGCACGACTTGACACCAGTATCGACACCATCTACCTTGGAGAAGTCAAAGGATAAACATACGCGGTTGAGCCCGAGGGATAGGAGCCCAATAAAAATGTGGTCGAGGACGAAGAAGAAGACTTCCTCACCCCTCGTGCCTTCGTTGTCCCCGAGGAACCAGACGCAACGAAGTCCAAAATCGAAGAACTCGAGCAGACCATATTGATCGAGTATCTTCGGGAACGAAAGGTATACCTGGGAACCGGATTAACCCCCAAACTCAGGAAGAAACTCATTCAATTTCTTGTTGATAACATTGATTGCTTCACTTGGTCCCATCTAGTTACGATAGGGATCCCACTAGAGATAACCACCCATCAACTAAGTGTCGAGCCCAGGTTCAAACCGGTGAAACAAAAAAGGAGATATCAGTCCGAGGTAAAACATGCATTCATCAAAGATGGGGTAATCAAACTCATAAAAATAGGATCCATTAGGGAAGTGTAATACCCCGAATGGATAGCTAACGTAGTGGTAGTCCCTAAAAAAGGGAATAAACTTGGAATGTGTGTAGACTACAAGGATTTAAAAAAAGCATGCTCTAAAGATTTTTTCCCACTGCCCAACATCGATGGATTGATTGATGCCACGGCTGGCCATGATATCCTTACTTTTCTCGATGCCTACTCCGGGTACAATAAAAATTCAAATGAACCCGGAGGACCAAGAAAAGACTTCGTTTATCACAAAGTATGGTACATATTGCTATAATGTAATGTCATTCGGGCTAAAAATGCGGGAGCAACATATCAACCCCTAGTTAATAAGATGTTCGAACATCAAATTGGAAAATCTATGGAAGTCTACATTGATGTCATGCTAGTTATGTTCCTGCGCGCAGAGGACCATTTGACCCATTTGCAGGTAACGTTCGATATCTTAAGAAAGTACAATATGAATCTCAACCCCGAGAAGTGCTCTTTTGGAGTCGGCTCGAGCAAGTTCTTAGGTTTCATGGTGTCAAACATGGGGATCGAAATCAACCCCGATAAAATCAAAACCATCGAGGAGATCACCATGGTAAATAATCTGAAAGTTGTACAATGGCTAACGGAAGGATAGGTGCCCTAGGCCGGTTCATCTGGAGATCTTCAGATCGGATCTATCATTTCTTCTCCCTTCTTAAGAAGAAAAACAACTTCGCATGGACTCCAGAGTGTCAACAAGCCTTGGAAGAATTAAAACGGTATCTCTCAAGCCCGCCCTTGCTTCATACTCCGAAGGATGGTGAAACACTATATTTGTATTTGGTGGTGTCCGAGGTAGCGGTAAGTGGCGTGTTGGTTTGAGAAGAACAAAGTACACAATTTCCTATCTACTATGTAAGTCGGACCCTAGGATATGCGGAAACCAGGTATCCTTATTTAAAAAAATTAGCCCTAGTATTAATAAATGCATCTATGAAGTTGAAATCGTATTTTCAATGTCATCCTATATGTATATTAACTACATAATGCCCGAGTTATCGGGCCAATTGGCCAAATGCGCCATCGAACTCGGAGGGTACGATATCGAGTATCAACCTACAACGGCTATCAAGTCACAAATTTTGGTAGACTTCGTGGAAGATTTTACCCCTGCCCTCGTGCTTGAAGTAGAAAAGGAACTCTTGTTAAAAACAGGCATATCATGGTGGGTTTGGACCCTCTTCACTGACGGTGCCTCAAATGGGAAAAGGTTCGGGCTTGGTATAGTTCTAAAACTGCCTACGGCAACATTAGTAGACAATCTATAAAAACTTCAAAATTGACTAACAATGAGGCCAAGTATGAGGCCATGATTGCAGGTCTTGAATTAGCCAAAGGCGTAGGAGAAGAGGTCATCGAAGCAAGACATGACTCATTTTTGGTAGTCAACCAAGTAAATGGAAGTTTTGAGGTTCGAGAAGATAGGATGAAAAGATACTTAGACAAGCTTCAAGTAACATTGCACCGCTTCAAAGACTGGGCTCATCTGTTGAAGAAGATGATATTGTCCTGGGGACTGTCGTTCAAATATCGTGGTCGGTGATCGAAAAGGGTCATGCAGAAATTAACTCAACAAGTCTAACATAGGATTGGAGGACCAAGTACATGGACTACTTGAAGCATGTGAAGCTCCCCACGGACCCAAAAGAATCGAGGGCCCTCTGAGCCAAAGCAACCCGATTTTCACTCGACGAGAATGGAAAATTGTATAGGAGGACCTTCAACAGACTATTGGTAGTATGTTTGGGACCAGGGGATATTAATTATGTGCTACGATAAATCGATGAAGGCACTTGTGGGAATCATTCTGGTGCCGATTCTTTGGTTCGCAAGGTGATCATAGCGGGGTATTACTGGGATAGCATGGAGAAGGACACCAAGGAGTTCGTTAGAAAATGTGATAAATGCCAAAGATTTGCATCGATGATCCATTAACCCGGTGAACAACAACACTCGGTCCTATCCCCATGGCCATTCATGAAATCGGTGATTGACATCGTCGACCCACTGCCAACGGCGCCAGGTAAAGCTCGATTTGTCTTATTTATGACTGACTACTTTTCAAAACGGGTAGAAGCGCAGGCCTTCGAAAAGATAAGAGAAAAATAAGTCATCAACTTCATATGGGATCACATCATATGTCGATTCGGGATTCCCTCAGAGATAACATGCGATTATGGGAAGCAGTTAATCGGCAGCAAAGTAAAAAAATTCCTCGAAGACCATAAAATCAAAAGGATTCTATCAACGCCTTATCAACCAAGTGAAAATGGTCAAGTCGAGTCCAAAAATAAAATCGTAATCCAAAACGTGAAAAGGAGGATAGATGATGTGAAGGGGAAATGGAGAGAAGCGTTTCCCAGGGTACTATGGGAATATCAAACAACATCGAAGTCGAGCACAGGGGAGACCCCGTTTTCTTTGGTATATGGGTCCAAGGTGTTGATCTTATTTGAAGTCGAGGAACCGAGCGTCAGATTTCAACATACCACCGAGGACTCAAACAACGAGGCCATGAACACCTCCCTCAAGCTTTTAAATGAAAGGCCTGAGGCCACATTAGTTCTAATGGCCGCTAAAGAAAGGATTGAAAGGTACTACAACAGAAGAACGAGCCTTCGCTACTTCAGTGGTAGGAACTTAGTTCTAAGAAAAGTCACCCTCAATACTCGAAACACAAATGAAGGGAACTAGGCCCTAATTGGGAAGGACTGTACCGTGTCCTCGGAGTCGTAGGCAAAGGATCCTACAAACATAGCACAATGGAAGGCGGGCAACTACCAAACAATTGGAATATATCATTGCCCAAAAGATTATTATTGCTGAGGTATGGACTTTTCCCTTTTTTGTTTATATTTTATTCTAACTCCTTACAAGTGTTCAATTGGAGATATCGAAGCACCCTTCAACTCAAAGAACTTGGGTTTTAAAGAATGTGTTGCAATATTTTTCCCTTAGATCGGGCTTATCCTAAATGGGTTTTATCGGAAAAGTTATTAACGAGGAAATACCTATATGATACCTAAGGAAAACTCACAAGTATTCAAGGCTTCTTTTCTATCAATCTCGAATACTGGGGGGCATAACCCTCAGAGGTTACATTTTCGAAGAAAACAAGTCATGCCAAGGAGGGCCTCGATAAGAGAATGTTGTAATGGGCCAAACGGTCAAATAAATCGTGTCCATATAGAATAGTTGAGTCCCCGATGGAACAAACATGTACGCATGTATCGATTACTCAAATAAGCACTCTTATTATATTGAAACACTTTTGTGCCTCGAAGAAATCTACTATTTTCACATTTAACGGCTCAAGGGCCAAATATACTCGACTACTCGGGGACTGTCATCGACACTCAACACGCCGAGACATCAAAAACTCGAGCCTATAAGACCACAATGAGGCATACTCAAACATACAAGACCTCAACAAGGCATACTCGAACTTATAAGACCTCAATGAAGCATACTCGAACTTGCAAGACCTCAATAAGGCATACACGAACTTGTAAGACCTTAAAAAAGGCATCCCCTAGATATTAAGGCCAAGGAAATCTCACTCGGGGACTAAAGTTTACGGCCATATGATAAGGCTACGGCCGAAATAATACGGCTCGGAGACATCCAACTTCCGCCATAAAACTAAAGGCCTTCAAATACTTCGAAAAATCGATTAAATCAGGCTACCCTCGGCATAAGCAAATGGGCTTCGATAAAATCAGCCCCGAACAATGTGAAGGCTTCGAAAACGTCATCCTTCGAGAACACCCCAAGAGGTATTCAACTATCGTTGCAGATTGACTTGAAAACAAGGCTCCAAATAGTCGAACCATTGAAAATCGAACGATTATAAAAACATGCCAAGGCATAACAAAATTTTTACTAAGTCCTTAGCCAGAAAGAGGGAATATTGTAGCCATTTTAGAGGTCGAATTAACCCAATCGAAAAATATCCTAATGTCCGATTTGTAAGAGCCTAAGGGCCGATATTTAAGAGCCTAAGGGACAATCTAAAGAGCCTAAGGGCCAACTTAAAACAGCCTAAGGGCCAACCTAAAAGAGCCAAAGGGTCGATGTTTTAAATCCTAAGGGCCAATACATGAAGAACTTAAAGTCCACATCACATCGGCCAACTTACCTAGTTCGGACTCGAAAGTCCCGAGCTAAAGCTTAGCTCGAAGATCGGACCCTAAGTGATTATTGATCCTTGATCAAACACGAAACCTAAGGGTATTATGTTCTAAGTCCAATACATCGGACTAATTGTGAACAACACCATATCTCATTTCAATAGGTAAAGGAAAGATGGAAATTAACACAACACAAAGATGAAACAAAAGATTCTTTATATATAGATGATGGTCCAAAAGTATGTTTACAAATCTCCAACACAGAGCCCTTACACAAAAGAAGGAAAATGAAAGAAGCTTAGTCTATTATCGGGGTATCGGAGGTAGTTTCCTTAGGAGCTGCATCTTCAACGGCTTGACCTTCGGCATCCTGATCTTCAGCGGCATCTTCCTCCTCGGGGACTTCTTCTTCGCCCCCCCCCCCCCCCCCAACTCTCGGAGCTGCTGGAAGGATCCTCATCGAAAGTGAGCAATGTCGCTGCCTCTTCTTCCAAGGCCTTCACCTTCTCGATCTCAGCAGAAATATATAAGCCTTCCACCTGCACCTTCTCGAGGGCTTGCCTTAGAGACTCCAGCCGATCTTGATTGATGGCCCGTGTTAAATTAAGCTCGGCCGCATCAGCTGTCTTCTTAGCCTGGGCATTGGCAGCACAACATCGGTCCAGTATGTAGACATAATTGCATCAGCTTCGGACAAGGTTTTGGATAATTCTACGGCCGACTCAGTATGAAGGTCCTTATATTTACGGCATTCTTCCTTTGCACCCTGAAGTTGGTGCTCATCTGAAGTCAGCTTCTCTCGAAGAGTATCCTTCTCGGAGGCGATATCATCCATGCACTGCTTCAACCCGAGGATCTCAATATCTTTGACCCTAAGCTCCTCCCGAAGATGCCCCACCGAGTCATCCTTCTGCTTGAGGTTCAAGAATCGAGTCGAGACATTAAACACTAAAATGAGTAAGCATAAAATAAGCCCATAAAGGCTATATTACCTGCTCAACGAAATCGGACCACTCTCGGGATGCCTTCTCCGAACTTGCTCGAAGGTCATTGAGTTCCCTCTTCCTTTTGGCATAAAGCCTTGAGCTCATCCAACTCTGACATGAGTTTCCTAAGCTCATCTTCGCAGTGGGCCAACTCAGCTCGTGGCTTGGAAAAGCCTTGGTCGAAGAGCATCACGGCCTAAAAAATAAATGAAGAAGGTTAGAAAGACAAAAACCAAATTAAAGATATAGTTGTGAAGGCGAAGATTACCTGTTTCCAAAGTTTCTCGGCCTCTTAAGAAATGAACAAGGCATCAAGGTCGGGGACATCCTCAACCCCGGCGAAGCACTCTCAAAATATACTTGTTCTCTCCATGGGATGCCCCTATGTCATGAGTCTTCATAAATTGGGCATGCCATATTTACCCTGGAGAAAACGACGGGTCTAGCGGAGAGTCGTCCAGTTGAATTACCCCAAGTGGCTCGATCGGGGCCTTCTCTCACCTTCGAGAAGCCTCAGGGCTTAGTTATTCGGACTCATCTACCAAATGCTTTTCAGCACAAGGTACGTTCTGGTCACCAGTCGGTTCAGGGTCTGTGCCCGAGCTCCCTTCCGAGATCCCCTCAGCTCGAGATTGAACCACATCGGCAGCCTTCGGTGCAATAACCTTTGAAGCATCGGTACCACTTCCTATCTGAGTTACTAATGGGAGGTCATCGTCTTCACATTCAGTCTCATCACCCTCTTCGTCCTAAGCACGAAGACTTGCAGCAACTTTGGGAGACAAGGGCACCTTGTCAGCCCTAGCTTTCTGAAACCTGGTCTTTTTTGGCTTCGGGGACTGCGCCGGCATCTCTTTCTTTCTCTTCTTATCCTTGGAAGGTTTTTGGTCTCTACCTTGCCAGGTGGGGGCGGCCTCATTGATACAGCATCTCCAAGGCCTACATAAGAGCAAAAGTTAAGTGTGCTATCAAGAGATATTTTACTAAGGGACTCAAATTTGTCAATGATAAAAGCTCACCATTGTTTTTGGCCTCCCATCGGCCTTTGGATAAGTCATTCTAGATGCACTCGGCACATGTGAAGGTGGAAGCTAGTTTCCAAACCCATCCCAGGAGGTCCTTAACTACACCCGGGTACCACTCCACGGCTACATCATCAAAAGGGAGTTAGTCCGAAAGAAAGAGAAAAGATTTGATTAATGAAACATACTCAACGAATCCATACTTTCATATTCAATTCCTCAGGGAATGGCATCTTTTCAGCAAGAATCAGGTCGGAGGTCCTGACTCGAATGAAGCGGCTCATCCACCCTCGGTCTTTATCTTCATCAATGCTAGCGAAGAAAAACTTTGAAGATCAACGTTGTAATTTTATCAGTCCACCTCGATAGAGACGAGGGCTGTATAGTCTAATCAGATGGTCGAGGGTAAAAGGCATCCCCTCGACCTGACTCGAATATTACCTAATCAAGTAAACAATTCGCCAGAAGGAAGGATAGATTTTTCCGAGCGTCACCCGATATTGTCGACAAAAATCGAGGATCACTGGATCTAGCGGGGTAAAGAAGGTTCTACGGGACCTAAGTTGAATGGGTATGTGTATACTCTTAGGAAACCTTCTTTCTAAGTGGTTATGTCCTCTTCAGCTGAAAGGATCTCCACTTGTACTGCATCCCCCCAATGGAAATCAGCCTTCACATGTTCGGGTTTGGTGATTAGGGTAATATCTCAAGACATGGGTTCACATCATTCCTCAATCGAGGAGGGATTTTCGACCTTAAAATCAGAAGATGTTTCACATGGCCAGGGGGTACACTCCTCAATGCAAGGAGGTACTACTGTTTTGATCTTAGACGAGCGTGATGACGAAGGGACTTTCTCTTTTTGGGGAACTGTCTTAGAAGTTGTTGCCGTTTTGTTGATAAATTACAGAAGAAGAAGAATATGAAACTTGTTTAGAGATGAACACAAGGAAGGGGTAAGTGTAGGGAAGAGTTGATGAAGATCTGAGGATGTTGTAGGAAGTAAAAGTATGAAGAGTGAAAGATTGGAGTATTTATAGGGTCCGTCTAAGTGTGTTGGAGAAGCTAATAGGACGGCCAATAGCCGTTATCGGTTTATGGTTTTTTGACAACTATGCAGAAATGACCTCTACACGACCGTTTCGTCACACCAATCGCTTACCTCACGTGAGTGATATCATTATTGGGATATCGCATGGTCAAGAATTCAAATTGGTTCTAATCATTTCATTGTAAGAAACGCAGGGACTATCTCTGTACGGCTAAAATCAGAGGAGTACGATTTTGAAGTATCTATTGTGTTCCGAGCCCGAGCTCGGAAGACTTGAAGTAAGGTTCGAGAAAGAACTCAGAATAAATACCTCGAGAAAACACATTGAATGCCTGACACGGCCTACCTCGAGGTACTGCAAAATCGATGACAATCAATAAAAGCGGAAACTTCTCAAGGGCATATAGGTCAAGGCGTAAATATTAGGATTTGTTCGTATAAATCCGTACTAGGCGATTATACAGCTGTACCAATAGTATTTTTTACTGTAAATAAAAATGTATTTTCCCCTCCTATATAAAGGGGACTCCAATCATTTGAAAACATCATCATTCACTGTTATAGAACATTCTACTCTATTTTTCTCGTTTACTATGCCCAAGATTATTCTTCAGCTTTATGTTTCTTCATTTATTGTTAATACTTTATTACTATTAACCAACCTCGAGACCCCTGAGGCTGGCAGCTCGAGGTCCCAATTCCTTAGGTAACACTGGTTTTGTTATCATTTCTTCTTACTTACGCTTAATATTTCTTGCTTATTTTCTAGTATTGAAATAAATCACATATTTTAGAACCACAAATCAAGTATAATTGTCAACGCCATTTTCGAGGTAAACAAAAAGTAAATTAAAAAGAAAATAAAAGGGATTCAAAAAACAACCTCGTAATTACACCATGTAATTACCAGGGCCTTTGCCCATAGAGAATACTGGGGACGAAAGTCTCTTCAGCTCCCCTTTGAGAATTGCAAAGTGTAATTACATCCCCTCAATTACACTCAATTATATGGTGACCTAGTAATTTATGAAAACACTATACAGTTACATATAATTACATCCAAATCTAATTACAGGATGACTTTCCAAACAGGCCTTTATTTGCACAAGGCTCACAAGGTGCTTTTTCTAATGCTTCTTTTTTTTTTGGTAGTTAAAGATGTTATCTACCAAGGAAAAAGCTATGTGCGGTAACACGAAAAAAAAAACTAGAGTCTTCGCTAAATTTTCAATTTTACAATTTTTCTCAGGTTCAAGACTAGGCATGTCACGACCAAAAATCCACTAAAGGTCATGATGGCATCTAAAACCGTCATCAGGCAAGCCAGCGGTGAATGATTAATTTATTGTGAGTACCCGGCCGATCGTCTTGATATGTATGGCTCTGATACCCTATTAATTGTTTCCCCCACATCGATTCTGCTATTGTGTCTTATCGGGAGGTTGTTTTTGGAAGATTGAGTTGGAAAAGTCTACCAGATGTTGAATTGTGTGGAACGACCTCAGATTTGAATTTTGATGGTTCCGTTAGCTACATTAGGTGATTTCGTACTTAGGAGCACGTCCGGAATATGATTTTGAGGTTCGTAGTAGAATTAGGCTTGAATTGGCGAAAGTTGGAATTTTGGCCAGTAGTGGAAATTTTGAAATCGAGTTCGGATTGGATTTCTGAAAGTTGGAGAATGTTCGTAGTGTCATTTTTGACTTGTGTGTAAAATTTGAGGTCATTCGAATGTGATTTGATATATTTCGACGTCGTTTGTAGAATTTAGAAATTTCAAAGTTCATTAGGCTTGAATCCGTGTGTAATTCATGTTTTTGATGTTGTTTGAGGTGATTTGAGGGTTCAATTAAGTTCATATGATGGTTTTAGACTTGCTGGTAGGTTTGGTTGAGGTCCCGAGGGCCTCGGGTGAGTTTCGGGTGGTTAACGAATTATTTTTGGCCTTTGGGAGATAGTAGATTCTGGTATTCTTCAGTTGCTGGTTTCCTTTTTCGCGTTCGCGAGGGGTGTTCCGCGATCGCTAAGAGGATCTGGGGCAGGTTGTAATTTTATGCTTCACGTTCGCGATGCCAGTCATGCACTCGTGAATCTCTGAGATCATATGCCTACGCATTCGCGAAGAATGTCCCACGTTCCCGTAGAAGGGATTTGTTGCTGGGTCCCCAGGCCCTTATGCCTACGCATTCACGATGTTGGTCCCGCATTCGCGTAGGGTTGAGTTGTGAGTCCTTCGCATTTGTGACTAGGACACTGCGTTTGTGATGTAGATCTTCTGGGCAAGAGTAATTTTCTCATCTGAGGTCAGATTCTCTTGAAGAGTATCCTTATTGGAGGCCATATCATCCATGCGCTGCTTCAACCTGAGGATCTCAGTATCTTTGACCCTAAGCTACTCCCGAAGTTGCCCCACCAGGCCATCCTTCTGCTTGAGCTTCAAGAATCAAGTTGAGAAGTTAAACACTAAAATAAGTAAGCATAAAATAATCCCATAAAGGTTATATTACCTGCTCAACGAAATCGGACCGCTCTCGTGACGCCTTCTCCGAACTTGCTCGAAGGTCATTGAGTTCCCCCTCCCTTTTTGCATAAAGAGCCTTGTGCTCATCCAACTCTGACATGATTTTCCTAAGCTCATCTTCACAGTGGGCCAGCTCAGCTCGTGACTTGGAAAAGTCTTGGTCGAAGAGCATCACGGCGTAAAAAATAAAGGAAGAAGGTTAGAAAGGCAAAAACCAAATTCAAGATATAGTTGTGAAGACGAAGATTACCTGTTTCCATAATTTCTCAGCGTCTTCAAAAATGAACGAGGCATCAAGGTCGGGACCTTCCTCAACCCCGGTGAATCACTCTCCAAATATATCGTTCTCTCCATGGGATGCCCACATGTCATGAGTCTTTATATTTTCCCTGGAGAAAATGATAGGCCTGGCGGAGAGTCATCCACTTCAATTACCCCGAGTGGCTCGATCGGTGCCTTCTCTCCCCTTCAAGGAGCCTCAGGGTTGAGTTATTCGGACTCATCTACCAAGTGCTTTTCAGCACAAGGTACGTTCTGGTCACCAGTCGGTTCAGGGTCTATGCCCGAGCTCCCTTCAGAGATCCCCTCAGCTCGAGATTGAACCACCTCGGTAACCTTCGGTGCAATAACCTTTGAAGCATTGGTACCACTTCCCATCCGAGTTACTAACGGGAGGGCATCTTCTTCACCCTCAGTCTCATCACCCTATTTATCCTCAGCACGAAGACTTGCAACAACTTTGGGAGACAAGGCCACCGTATCGGCCCTAGGTTTTTGAAACCTGGTCTTTTTTGGCTTCGGGGACTCCGCCGACATCTCTTTCTTTCTCTTCTTATCTTTGGTAGGTTTTTGGTCTCTACTGCGCTAGTTGGGTGCGCCCTCATTGATACAACATCTCCGAGTCCTACATAAGCGCAAAAGTTAAGTGTGCTATCAAGAGAATTTTACTAAGGGACTCAAATTTGTCAATGATAAAAACTCACCATTGTTTTTGGCCTCCCATCGTCCTTTGGATAAGTCATGCAAGATGTACTCGGCATATGTGGAGGTGGAAGCTAGTTGCCGAACCTAGCCCGGGTGGTCCTTAACTGCACCCGGGTACCACTCGATGACTACATCATCAGAAGGGAGTTAGTCCGAATTAAAGAGAAATCATTTGATTAATGAAACATACTCAACGAATCCATACTTACGCTTCATTTCCATTCCTCAGGGAATGGCATCATTTCAGCAGGAATCAGGTCGGAGGTCCTGACTCAAATGAAGCAGCTCATCCACCCTCGGTCTTTATCTTCATCGATGCTAGCGAAGAAAAACTTTGAAGATCAACGTTATAATTTTATCAGGCCACCTCGATAGAGACGAGGGTTGTATAGTCTAATCAGATGGTCGAGGGAAAAAGGTATCCCCTCGACTTGAATCGAAAAATACCTAATCAGGTAAATAATTTGCCAGAAGGAAGGATAAGTTTGGCCGAGCGTCACCCGATATTGTCGAGAAAAATCGAGGATCACTGAATCTAGTGGGGGAAAGAAGGTTCTATGGGACCTAAGGTGAATGGGTATGTGTATACGCTTAGGAAACCTGCATTGTAAATGGTTATGTCATCTTCAGGTGAAAGGATATCCACTTGTACTACATTCCCTCAATGGGAATCCTCCTTCACTTGTTCGGGTTTGGTGATTAAGCTAATATATCGAGACATGGGTTCACATCATTCCGCAACCGAGGAAGGCTTTTCGACCTTGAAATCAGAAGACGTTTCACATGGCCCGGGTGTACACTCCTCAATGCGAGGAGGTACTACCATTTTGATCTTAGACGAGCGTGATGACGAAGTGACTTTCTCTTTTTGGGGAACTGCCATAGAATGTTTTACCATTTTGTTGAGAAATTACAGAAGAAGAAGAAGAAGAATAAAACTAGTTTAGAGATGAACACAAGGAAAAGGTAAGTGTAGGGAAGAGTTGATGAAGATTTGAAGATGTTGTAGAAAGTAAAAGTATGAAGAGTGAAATATTGGAGTATTTATCGGGGCCATCTAAGCGTGTTGGGGAAGCTAAAGGACGGCCAATAGTCGTTATCGATTTATGGTTTTGTGACAACTGTGCAGAAATGACCTTTGCACGACCGTTTTGCCACACCAATCGCTGAACTCACGTGACTGATATTATGATTGGGATATAGCAAGGTCAAGAATTCAAATCATTTCTTATCAATTCATTATAAGAAACGCGGGGACTATCTGTATATATCAAAAATCGGAGGAGTACGATTTTGAAGTACCTATTGTGTTATGAGCCCGAGCTCGGAAGACTCGAAGTAAGGTTCGAGACCAAACTCAAAATACATACCTCGAGAGAACACATTGAAGGCCCGACACGACCTACCTCGAGGTACTGCAAAATCGATGACAATCAAGAAACGCGAAAACTTCTCAAGGGCATATAGGTCAAGGGGTAAATCTTAGGATTGGTTCATACAAATCCGTTCTAGGCGATTATACAGCTGTACCAATAGTATTTTTCCCTCTAAATAGAAATGTATTTTTCCCTCCAATATAAAGGGGACTCCAATCATTTGTAAACATCATCATTCACTGTTATAGAACATTCTACTCTACTTTTTTCGTTTACTGTGCCCAAGATCATTCTTCAGCTTTATTGTTCATACTTTATTACTATTAACCAACCTCGAGACCCCTGAGGCTGGCAGCTCGAGGTCCCAATTCCTTAGGTAACACTGGTTTTGTTATCATATTCTTCTTACTTACGCTTAATATTTCTTGCTTATTTGCGAGTATTAAAATAAATCACATATTTTTAGAACCACAAATCAAGTATAATTATTAACGCCTTTCGAGGTAAACAAACAGTGAATTAAAAAAAAAGGGATTCAAAAAATAACCTTGTAATTACACCATGTAATTACCAATAATTTGCAGGTCCCCCTTGAGAATTGCAAAGTGTAATTACATCCCCTCAATTACACTCAATTATATGGTGACCAAATAATTTATGAGAACACTATACAATTATATACAATTACATCCAAATCTAATTATAGAATGACTTTCCAAACAGGCCTTTATTTGCACAAGGCTCATAAGGTATTTTTTCTAATGCTTTTTTTTTTTTGGTAGTTAAAGATGTTATTTACCAAGGAAAAAGCTATGTGCGGTAACACGAAAAAAACACTAGAGTCTTCCTTACATTTTCAATTTTACAACTTTTCTCAGGTTCAAGACTAGGCATGTCACGACCAAAAATCCACTAAAGGTCATGATGGCGTCTAACACCGCTTCCAGGCAAGCCAATGGCGAATGATTAATTTATTGTGAGGACCCGACCGATCGTCTTGAGAGTTATGGCTCTGATCCCCTATTAACTGTTTCCCCCACGTCGATTTCTGCTATTGTGTCTTACTGAGAGTGATTGCTTTGGTTTTTGAGGTGGGGCAGGTCAAAATTGTATGCTTCACGTTCGCGATGCCAGTCATGTGATCGTGAAGCTATGAGATCATATGCCTACGCATTCGCGAAGAATGCCCCGCGTTCCCGTAGAAGGGATTGGTTGCTGGGTCCCCAGGCCCTTATGCCTACGCGTTCAAGATGTTGGTCCCGCGTTCGCGTAGGGTTGAGTTGTGAGTACTTCGCGTTCGTGACTAGGAAATCGCATTTGTGATGTAGAACTTCTGGGCAAGAGCAATTTTATCTTCGTGAACATGAGGGATGTTCCATGTTCGCGAAGAAGGGAGCACATGGGCAGATTTAAAGGTTCAAATCGAGGGTTTTGAGCTCATATCACAAAATTGAATTGGGAGCTCGTTAGAAGACGATTTTTGGAGAGATTCTTGCATGGGTGTTTGGGGTAAGTCATTCTTACCTAGTGTTGGTTAATTTCTATGATTGTGTCTTTAATTTCATCCTTAAATTGGTGATTTGGAGTGAAAATTGGTGAAAATTTGGGAAAAGTCCTTAGGCTAAATTTTGGGGTTTTGATCGGGATTTTTGTATCCAAATTGAGAAAATTTGGTATGGTTAGAATCTTGAGTAAATGGGTGTTCATAATTTGTGACTTTTACCTGATTCCGATACGTGGGCCCGGGGAGGCTTTTTGAGCATTTTTTTCTAATTTCTTGCTTTAACATTGATTCCGTTCGCTAGATTAGTTTATTGTATTTATATTTATGTTATGTAATCGGTTTTGGATAGATTTGGGTCATTCGTAGTCGGATATTCGTGGAAAGAGCATTATTCCAGATTGATTTGATCTTTGTTCGAGGTAAGTGGCTTGCCTAACCTTGTGTGCGGGAACTCCCCTTATAATTGGTATTGTTTTTGATATATGAGCGCCGTGTACGTGAGGTGACGATTACATACATGAGCTAATTGTTGTAAAAACCCATTTTCTACTAAGAAATGCCATGTTTTCCTTCTTATTTGAGTCTTATCAGCATGTGTAGTATCCTGCTAGACTAGAATAGCATGCCTACTTGCCTTAACTGTTTACCTGTACTACGTGCAACATGTTTAGTAGATTTATCTGTCTTTCCTTAACTTATACTTAGGTTGAGTTGTAAAATTTCGTGTCGTAATTATTGAATTCTATTGTTTTGCTGCATATTTACTTTGGCACTACGGAACGATATTCCGGGAGATCCCTTTGCACTACATATTTACTTTGGGACTACCGAACGGTGTTTCGAGATATCCTCATGTCTTGCATATTTAGTTTGGGACTACGGAAAGGTATTTCGGGAGATCCCCCTGCACATTTATGTTTGGGACTACGAGATGGTATTTGGGGAGATCCCTTGTTGCATTTTTGTGTACTGAGATGTTATGTTTTCTATGATTTCTTCCTTGTTCAATCCCAGTCTTTATTACACTGCGATATTTCATTCTTATCTTGCTATATTATTATATACCAGTAGAGCCTTGACCCGACCTTGTCACTACTCGACTGAGGTTAGGCTTAGCACTTACTGGGTATCATTGTGGTGTACTCATGCCCTTTCCTACACATGATTTTCGTGTGTAGATCTAGGTCTTTCTTACCATCCTCGCTCGTAGTTGTAGTCATTGCTATCAGAGACTTCAAGTTACATCTACACGCGCCCGCAGATCCTCAGAGTCCCCCTCTATCCCCTTATGTTAATTTTTCCCTCTTTCAATAGAAAATGATGTATAGAACAGTTAAGACTTCTTTGTATGTTGTGACTTATGGTGTTCAGGTTTTTGGGAATGATTTTATACAGTTCGGAAGTTGATAATTGTATATGCCGAGAGGCATTTAATTGCTTATTTAGATTATCGTTATCGTTAGTTGTTAATGATCATGTTTTTATTTTTTTCCGCAAGTATTAGGCTTACCTAGTCGTAGAAACTAGGTGCCGCCACGACAAATTCATGGAGGGAGAATTTGGGTCGTGATATTTGTTTACTCATTTTAGTATTTGAAATCATAATTTTTAATTATTTAAAGAGTATGAATTAGTATTTTAAGGGTAAGTGATAATATTTACACGAACTACAACAATTAACAATTGTAAGGCCCCGGAAAATTTCGCTGTATAATTTAAGGTCTTGTGGTGTCGAGTTAGACTAAAGTGTTTAGAAGTAGTAAATTTACCTTTGCAGCGAGCAAGCTCGCTGAGGGTCACACTTTTGAGTGAAAGAATGCACGAAGAATATTTTTGGCTGAAGGATGTGATTCTGCGGTCTAGTTTGCGACCGCATAACCAATATGTGGGCCGCATACCTACCGCAAAGTGAAGAAAAAGGTGAGCTAAGTTGAAGGCCATTGTGCGGCGCATTATGCAACCGCTTATAAGGTCTGTGGTGCATTTTGCAACCGCATAATAGGTCTGCGGACCGTAGACCTACCGCATACCCAAACTGAAACACCGCAGTTCTGAGCATCAATTATGCGAGCACTTTGCGCTCCGCATAATCATTATGCGGTCGCATATACAACCGCAGATCTGAGTCGGAGGGTGAATTTTTTTATTTTTATAACCCGGTCCTATTTTAATAAATAACGTTTGGGGCTTCATTTGGGGCGACATTCTAGGTATTTTAGAGAGAGGAACAAGCAATATAGAGAGAGAAAGAGGGAACCTAGCGTTTCAATCACCCAAATCTTGCTCAAGTCTTCAAGAATCAAGGAAGATAGTCACTATATTGTAATCCATCGGGGTAAGTCCTACTTCCAGAGCTTGCATGCAAAAGGGTTAAGATTTCAAATATATTGTGGGGATCAGATACAGGCCATGCATGTGGAACTAAGTTGTAGTATATGGGATTAATGAACTAATGTTGGTGGTTCTTGTTAAAATTGGTTTAGGGAAGAAGGAATTCCCATTGTAGGACCTTGTAGTCTATTTCACATGTTAGGTATTTGATGAAATTCCTAAGAGAGTTACACCATGGGTAATCTTTCTAGTTATTAATCGATTTTCGCTTTCTCCTTATAGATTATTACTGATAGAGGTGTTGGTGAATTATAGTAACTTAAGGAAAGTTCAACCAAGTATGTGGGCTAAACTGTATCTCTCGAGATTTAATTCCATAATTTTTCCGTAGGTTTAAGTGTGATCGGCCCCAAATCCCTAATCTCTACGTCCGTGTTATCCCTTATAGACTCATAAAACTTGATTATTCCAAATGAGCCTTATATCGAAATATTGACGTTTAATGTATGGTTTGATTATTAGAACGATATGGCTCCGAGTCATAATTTAAATGAAAACTAGCATACCAATAGGGTGAGGAAAACTCAATGTACTTAATACCCCTAATTGCCCGTATGTGTACTAAATGCCTTGATTGAGTGTTTTTAGTCGATGATAAACTATAAAGATACTTGAAAAAAAATTAATAAACTGGGGAAATAAAGTGTGGATAACATATATAGTTGCGCCTAGCAATGCCAATGAAATGAGAATATATATATGAAACAGATTACGAAACAAGCCTCGACTTAACTGTTTTAAGATGAAATTTTAAACGAGCTTGTGTTGTATAAACATTATGTGTAATATGCATTCAAATGCTTCCCGTTATGCTATGTTGTTACTTGGTGGTGTGTTGAAATTATGGAATATGTGTTAAATTGCCAATGTATGTGGCATCCTCTATATGCCTATGATTCATGTTTTCCCTCATGTGTACTTGACATCTCGAATTGAAAGGCTTGTTGATAAAATTGATATTAATGTGAAATATGTGAAAAGAACTCGAATTATGAAATGCGGCCAAGTGCCAAGTGTGACATAACTATTATGGCCACTAGTGCCGAATGAAATGAAGTATGTGTGGGAGATATGGAATGAAATGATTGATGAAAAATTTTAATGTCTTGAGTAAGACGGCCTAGTCGATCCTGCCTTGATCATACACAATGCCGCACACATGGTGGTATTGTGATATGAAATGAGCTAGAATTGAGACAGAAATTGATGTTGTGAAAAAGAACGTCTCCAAGGAGATGACCTAGTCGGTCGAGTCGTGATCAGACTTCGTGCCAAGAGCACGTTGGTATTATGAATAGTGGCACTGTGAACAGTGGTATTGTGGATAGTGGTACTGTCGATTATTGTATTAGTAGTGCTAAAGATCTCCCTACTAAAAATGTGTATTACTTTCGTATTTCGAATATTGTTATGTTTCAATTGTGCATGTAGATATTATTGATTGTGACTTGTTTTTTCCGTGGCTTTCCGTTTCTTGTATTGTTATTCTATTTTGGAAGATGGTTTATAACTTTACATACTAGTACTATTCGACTGTATTGACGTCCCTTTTGTCGGGGGTGCTGCATCTTTACTTGGATGCAGGTGGTTCCACAGTAGGCAGTAGTGATCGGTGATAGTGATACGCTCTTTTCAGCTAACTTGGTGATCCCCACTTCATTTCAGGGTCATGTGTCATTTGGATGTCGTGTACTTTGTATTTTGAGGCATAGCCGGAGCCTTGTTGTCGGCATTTCCACATTACTCTTCAATTTTATTTGAGGTTCCGTGACAGGTTGTGGGTGGTTTTTGATATTGGGAATTAAACTAGAAATATTGGTATTAGGCGAATATGTTTTCTTCATATCTATAAAAAAAATTGTAATATTTTGGATATTATGGTTGAAACTGCTAATGGAAACAAAATTAAATATTTACAAAGTATGATTAATGGAGTTCATCTCCTCTTTATTCATGAATTAATTTGGGTAGAATTAAACCTAACAGGGTTGCTCAGTCGGATTTACTCGGTTGAGCGTCGGTCGCGCTCCTCAGTTTTTGGGGCGTGTCAACAATCCAGTAAGAACCCCCAAAACCGGGAGTCACAAGTGCATGAGCATCAACTAGGAGATATCATAAAATACAATATTTGTCAAGAATACAAATAAGACAGGCAAACATAAATAACCTTGATGGAGACTGCAGGCTGCGGACCGTAACATGAAATGCAGCTCACGATTAGTCCCCGTAACATCCACACCTCTGCGCCCAAAAGACCACCAAGTTTGCACAAGTGTACCTGCACAAAAATTTGGAGCAAGTGTATCATGAGTACGTAAATCAACGCGTACCCAGTAAATATCTAGCCTAACTCCAGATAAGTAGTGAGAAGGGGTCGACATAGACACTAACTAGTGGTCCAATAAGACAGTTATAATAAGAAGTAAACATATATGGGGCAGAGAAAACAAACGAAATAAACAAATGCAAATGCGTGGTACTATCATCCTCTCTACAACAGATTCAAGCTCTCAATTAGCAAATACCTCATCAGACGGAGCGCATATATATATATATATAGTGGAACTCACCAGATAGGTCATCATAATTCAAATCAGGAAGACTCATAGATACACTGACTTCTTGCCAAATATTATGCACGATTCCGTAAGAGTATTTTATAGAAATGTTGAGGCGTACGGCCCGATCCCATCATAATATGTGCACTGCCAAGGGTCGAATGGCACGAGCCATAGATGCATCTATTATACTGTCGAGGCGAGCAGCACGCTCCCATCAGAGTTTAATACATAATCTTGTGAGGATAATGATCCGATCCTATTAGGATAAGAAGCTTTACTGGGTCCTTGACCCCACTCACGAAGAACATGTGAGTTATAAATTTTAAGGAAAACCTTTCGATGAAATCGCATTGCGCGGGAAAAATCCATAAGAGGAACACAATTATTGAGCGGCTAGTCATGAAACTCGTCTAAGCTCTACAATAGAAAGTCTATCACTCTACAGAAGTATATTTGAAAGTCGTAATGTGAAATAAGGAATTAAACGAGCAAAGATAACCCTATCGTACAAGTATAGCATGGTGTAAACCAATGTCTACCCCGACAATTACATGAATCTATCTATGTATGTACTCTCATAACCTCGTGCATATGTAGCCCCCGCAACAAGTAACAACTACATCACCTAGAGGTAGTTTTCCCCTCACAGAGTTAGACAAGAGACTTACATCGCTTCGCAACCAAATTCAAGATTCAAATAAACCTTTGCCTCGCTAATTAGTGTCGGAAAGCTTCAATCTAGTCACAAACTTTTTTAATATACTCAACACAAATAGTAGAAATTAATTCCATATGAAATTACTAATCTTCCGAATAAAAATCTGAAATTAATCTAAAAATTCAACTGTGGGACCCACGTCTCGAATCTCGGAAAAACTCACGAAATCCGAACACTCATTCTGAGACAAATTCAACCATACAAAAATTATCAAATTCCGAAATCAGATTGCCTTTCAAATCTTCATTTTACATTTTGGAAGATTTAATAAATATATGATTTTTCTTCCATTAATTCACGGATTGATGATGTAATTAAGTATAGAATCATAAAATATATTCAATATTGGATAAGGAACACTTACCTAAATGTGTTACTTTTAAAATCTCTCAAGATCGCCCTTTCCCGAGCTCTAAATTGTTAAAAATGAAAAATGTGAAGTCCAATTTTAGAACTTAAATCTGATGCCTAGTCATTTACCTTAGGCAATCGCGACTGTACTCCCGCGATCGCGAGGCACAAAATTTTTCCAGCATTGTTTTACTCTATGTGATCACGGCCAATCTCCAGCGATCGTGAAGAATAGATCTTCCCAGTAGCCTTCTCCAAATCTTTCCAGTAGCCTTCTCCAACTCTTTATTATAGCCTCTAGTATAATGGTCATAATATTTTGTACAAAACTCCGAATAATAAATGGTTTAACTTTATGATAACTAGAGACCAATATCTACAACTTTCATGCTTTGATCATCTCCCAAATCCTTATAGATTTCAAGATAAAAGCTGTCAAACTCATCCTTATGCAACAGAAAATTCTTCTTCGCGATTCCCAAACATCTTGTCAGAGAGCCTGTAGTGTACCAAACATAACTTTTTGTACACAACTCTAAAATCCAAATGGTTTAATTTTCTGAAAACAAGACGCAAAGGGATTTAATTTTCATTTTCGGATCGTCTCAAAATTTCTTATAGATTGCGAGATATAAGCTTCAAAGTCGGGTCAGTGTAGCAGAAAGTTTCCTCTACGTGATTGCGGAAGGTCTTACGCGATCGTGAATAACTGGCCAATTTCTCCCATTTAACTCATCGCGATCGCGGACTAAAACCAACCGCTAAAAATTGCCTAAAAATTGTGTGAAACTCACCTGAGCCTCTCGGGACCCTGTCTAAACATACCAACAAGTGTCAAAACATATCACGGGCTTAGTCGAGGCCTCAAACCACAGCAAATTACGCTAAAAACACGAATCACACCCCAATTCAAGCCTAATTAAACTATGAACTTTCAACTTCTACATTCAATGCCGAAACCTATCAAATCAGTTATGATTGACCTCAAATTTTGCACACAAGTCATAATTGATATTACGGACCTACCCCCACTTCTGGAATCGGAATCCGACGCCGATGTCAAAAAGTCCACTCCCGGTCAAACTTTCAAAAACCTTCCACTTCCAACTTTCGCCAAATGACCTACGAACCTCCAAATCCACATCCGGACACGCTTCTGACACCAGAATCACCATACGGAGCTATTATAAGCCTCAAAATCCCAAACGGACATCGACAATATTAAAATACTCTTCAACCCAAATTCATGAAATTAATCCAAAATGCCAACTTTCCACAATAAGCGTCGTAATGCTCCTGGGTCACCCAAAACCTGATCCGGGCATATGCCCAGGTCCACAATCATCATACGAACCTATTGGAACTCTCTAATCCCTATTCCGAGGTCGTTTAGTCAAAAGTCAAACCTTGATCAACTATTCCAAGTTAAAGCTTCTGAAATGAGAATTTTCCATCTAAATCAACTCTGAACTTCCTGAAATTCAATTTCGACAAAACGTGCAAGTCATAATACCTGAAGTGAAGCTACTCAAAGCCTTAAACCACCGAACGACGTGCTAGAGCTCAAAATGTTCGGTCGGGTCATTACATTCTCTCCCACTTAAACATACATTCGTCCTTCGGGTCATTACATTCTCTCCCACTTAAACATACATTCATCCTCGAATGTACTAAGAATTGTTTCAGAGTTGTCCAAAATCACTATTTAACACCTCATGCACCTACCCATGCCACCACAACCCCGTTGAGTACATTATCCCGAGCCAGACTGAAGATCCTTCCTGCTACCTTAGCTAACAAGCTTTAGAACAAAATTTCAACATCCATGATTCTCCATGATACCAAATTCTAACACATGAACACCGCATCAATCACCAGAAACTGAACCCAACGTGACCATGCTCCTCCGCTAAAATCACACCATGCACCACATAACTCATTTTTCTCCCACGAACACAACAACTGAAATTTCCACTGACGTGAAGCCCATAGTATACCTGATAACATATATAAGCCATGTTCTAACTCTCACAATACTACCACGACAAAAGAGATCTGTAGAAACTGATAACCACCTGCTGAATCACAAAACATGGAGTCTCTCCTTCTGACAAGAACCATTACTTTACTCTAAACTAAAAAAATGATATTTTCTCTTTAAATACCCTTCCTAACTTTGATCGCACTGATCCTTGGTCCAATAACCTCGTCTCTCCTAGTACCAGCTGCTCAGGCAATAAACTATCTCAAACACTTCCAAAAGACTCATATGATTCCACAATGTGCCAACAATCTACAAACTCGAATGTGATACCTAAGGAAAAGGAAATCTGGAAAGAAATACTCACCCATGTTACTAATTTTAACAACCGAAAAGATATTATGAACCTTCCTCGGGAAATGAGAAACAAAAAACACAAGGATAGATAAAGGGAACTGTACTCAACATCACATTGTTGCGGGGTGCAACCCGATCCACACATGACATAGTTGCGGTGCACAACCCAATCCACACATGATACCGTTGCGGCGCGCCACCCGATCCAAACAACATACCCGTGGCAGCGTGCTACCGGATCCACACATAATGATCTATAAGGAATACCTACCGAGCCAGAATGCTCATACCTACTAAATACCCGAATGTCGAGCACAAGCACGCCAAGTGTATAGTACTATCCCTGGGGAGACAAGTAGCACCATACGCTACAAAACTCAAGCATGGCCAAGGTGCAATAAAGGAACTGCATCTCGAGAGTCATCCTTCTCATATAACAATACAAGCTACATGGGACCAAAACACATGTTCGAATAACCAAGTCGTCTCACAACCTACACGACATAATAGAGTATTAAATAGAATAGCTGACGGCAGAAATAACATCTAATGCTCGAAGTCTCCACCATAAGAAATTTCATGCTGAACGAACACACCCGGTCTGATATAGAGCATACATTTATATTTAGACCTATCCACGGACATCAAGCCGATTCTGATCGTATCGTACTGGGATAATAACCTCCCAAGGATCCACGACGACTTTATTCATGGCACATAAGAGCAGTCGTCCAATCTGGAACAACTTCCACAATTCACAACCAAATGAATAGAGCACTTTCCAGGCCTAAACTCTCACATTAGCGATAGTACCATAATCTTCATACTCAGTTTCTATCCTTAAACAACCAAGTGACCACATGTCCACTTAAGCAATCTTCCCGTGGGATACGCTCACATGACCTTCTGCACCAGGTAGCAAGTCTGCATAGCCATACCACCGGCCATACTAGTGTGGTAAAGCAAATCGAGAACCTACAAGTGAGTACACAAAGCCTCTTACACAGGACAAGGTTCATAGGTGACGCTAAAGAAAATACCATCTTATTCTAAACGTCTGAATTCTTTCCTGCTCATCCGAGCTTGTGACATTCTTGACAACATCCTACTGCAACTTTGATCCTCAACTTCCAATTCCCATGCCGCTCACTGCACCTTACATGCCGCTACGCGAGAGTACAAAAATTTCATCATAACTCCTACACCGCTAATCGAATAAACACTTCATACTATGGAAACGTTTCACATAACCCACTTTAGGATAATCATTGCAATATGTGACTAAATTCCTATAACCGTAGAAAACACCACCTCAAGTTGTGGTCTAAACCACCATAATTCTCGCGGGATCCATCTTCACATAACATGCCATAATAATTGAATGCCTCAAATTAAATCAAATTACGGTGGCCGTCAAGCCTCGCACGTACTGCCAGAAATCACCTGTATAACTTAACACGCTGAAAGAACTGATCATTGCCACCATGCCGATTCAACCATTGGTAACTAAACCAACTTCTTCAAATTTACTCCAGACTTTCCTTAGAAATAGTAATAGCTCCATTCAAAATATAACGAACTCAATCTGCACTCATCCAGAGTGACCAAATTCACGAGACCACGCCAAAACCCACGAACCATCTTATACCCTCCTTGTGCGTACGATAGCACCTTCAATTGGTACACCCATACTAATAATTCCTCTACGAATCTGAAGTTATTTTCTCCCATTCCTCCAATTCTACACCGCAGACCGATGATAACATAGGACACTCCAAGTCCCTTTTATAATCCACTGCAAAAGCTCGATACTTAACCATACCACGGACTCGAAATCCTTAGGGACCACACTTTAATTTTTTAACCCACTAGGACCGTTGTTAAGAGTCAGCCACACTGACTTGGTCCCGAATATAAGAAACTCCAAGGCTCTGCTAGCACATGAACACCCTCTATACGAAGCAATCGGGTGAATTCACTTCCTCGTGCATCATATCCACACGAAGCATAAACTCTGAGTCTTCCCAAAACCTAAACATTAATGGATAAAGCAAGATATCGAGCACATTCCTCAAATCCTTTGCTTGAACTACCACTGATGTTTTCTTTCCTTAGTCGTAATTATCCACCAATACACAAATAACCAGAAACCTCTCAAGTACACAACCACACAATCTAGTCGTAGACGGTAGGGCTCCCCCACTTAGCTTGAAGCTACAATTACATAACCCTGGGCCCCTCCAAGATTCCTTCTCCCCCACTGACTAAAAGTTCAACAATATATTCCAAACTAGAAGTCATGTTGCATCCAAATAAAATCCGTGGACCTAGTCACTGCCCACCATGATTCCCAAATTGCTCTAAACTTTCCTCAAGGCATGTGACTATCCTACCATAGAACCCATATGCTACTCTACCACTCTCCTACTTTGGTTAAACCCTCTCCTTTAAGCAACTTCTGGACCTCTGATTTTCATACTTGACCTACTTGCAATTCAACACCGCAAGACACCTTCCGCCATGTCCTTCCTCGTCTTCGGCTACCTAAATACTGCCTCAAAGTAAAATCCATCATTGTAGCACCTGATCTGATAAATTTCTACCAGCTCTAAGCCCCCTCGAAGATCATTTTTCCCAAGCCATCACCATTAGAAATGCCGACTGGATTCGGAAGCCAACAGATACCTGCCATATCTGACAACCGCTTCTAAGGCACTATTTCATAACATGATGCCTCGAAGGAAAATCAAATGAGACCATAACACCGATGAACCTTAATGCGTTCAACAAAGACGACATCACATCATAATTGAGAATTCCACCATGCCCGAAATACCAAGTCTCGTTACTCCATCAACCAATGCCTGACCAATTGTCTTTCCTCCGCGATATTTACATGTTGAATCCTTAAATCATGCACCGATAAATCCTCATTTCAAGTCATCCACTGCCCCGACACACAAACAAGCACCCTACTGTTACACAAACATAGTGAGATAACAACGTTTGAACATCATAGCATCTTTCACGTAGCCTTGAAACCATTGAAAATACAATTAATAAGCTGAAATGACAGAACATCCTTCCGCAAGAAGACGATAATAACTTTTTCGAATGCGCTGGGAGAAACATCATGCCCACGTCTGTAGTAACACTACAACTCCTCGATGCCCAATTGACATGAGCGCTTAACATCGTATAAAAACGAGTAGGAAGGATATAAAGGCATAAGCCTCAAGGGAATCAAATTGCACGATGAGGAATCAAGAAAGAAAGTGCTCCTAACAGCCTTGTAGCCTCTCAAAAATAAGTACAGACATCTCCATACCGATGTGCAAGACTTTACTAGATTTTCTCATGACTCGTGAGACCTAAATGAACCTAGCGCTCAAATACCAAGCCGTCACGACCCAAAATCCAGTAAAAGTCGCGATGCGCCTAACAGCACAACCAGGCAAGCCAACGATGAATAATTAGTTTCTTTACTTATTTTAGTATTTGAAATGATAATTTTACATTATTTAAAGAGTATGAAATAGAACTTACAAGGTAAGTGATAATATTTATACGAACTACAATAATGAACAATTTCCGTAAGAACCACCAAAAACGATGTCACAAGTGCATGAGCACAACTAGGAGATATAATTAAATACAACATATGTCTCAAATACAAATTAGACAGGAGAACATAAATAACCCTGATGGAGACTCTGCAGGTTGCGGATCGTAACATGAAATACAGCTCATGGTAAATCCCCGCAGCATCCTCACCTCTGCACCCAAAAGACCACCAAACATATATGTACCTGCACAAAAATGTGCAGCAAGTATAGCATGAGTACGTAAATAAACGCATACCCAGTAAGTATATAGCCTAACCCCAGAGAAGTAGTGATGATGGGTTGACATCGACACTTACTAGTGGTCCAATAAGACAGTTATAATAAGAAGTAAACAGATATGGGGCAGATTAAACAAACAAAATAAATACATGTAAATACGTGATGCAATGCTCATCTCTACAGCAGACTCAAGCTCTCAATTAGAAACTACCTCCTAAGCCGAAGAATATATGTATAGTGGACCTTACCAGATAGGTCATCATAATTAAAATCAGGAAGACTCATAGATACACTGATCTCACGACCCCAAATCCTAACCGGCCGTGCTGGCGCCTATCGTGGAACTAGGCTAGCCGACTACCGCATGTTCGCAATTTCTTTTGAAAATCCCTTTTAAGTTTCAAGCATTTCATAAAAATATAAAGAAAATTTCTTAAGATAATAGGCCAATTTTATACAGTATTGCCATCCCTAAAACCCGGAGCCAACATGTCATGAGCATCTAGTGAAATAAGCCAAAATAAACTAGTATAACACAAGACTCCGAATCAAGCTAAATACAACAGGAAGGGAAAACAGAGATGTTGCGAACGCTAAACAGCTACCTCTATATCCCACGATCCGGCTCCACTGCGAAATAAAAGCTAATGCTCGATATCTGCTCCTGAATCTGCACACAGAGGTGCAGGGAGTAATGCGAGTACGCCAACTCAGTAGTAATGAAAATAAATCAAATCTAAGTAGCAAGGAAACACATAAGAATCAATGCGATCAAGTCACAATATACACAACCTTACTTTCCAATAGTATAACATAGATATACGAAATCATCATGCCGTAAATATCTACTTCATAAAAGTCTTTTAAAGAATGCACATTTTTAACAGCTTTAAAACAAAGTAGTTGGAATGCAAATGGATATAGTAAAATCATAGCAGCCCCTCGGGCAAAACATGTTTTATAATCAGCTCCTCGGGCATGTCTCACAATCCCTCAGCACCTCACAATCACTCAGCACCTCACAGTCACTCATGCCTCCCGATCACTGGTCACTCGCACTCGGTGCGCTCACTGGGGGTGTGTATAGACTTCGGAAGAGGATCCATCAGCCCAAGCGCTAATATCACTCAGCACCTCACCATCACTCTTGGCCCTCGGCCACACTCAGTGGAACCACTCAAAAATCCCCTCGGGAGAATTAGTAAAACAAGTTACTCGACCCGAAATCATCATTTTAATGCTCATGTAGTGTAAATCAGGCTGAGTTTCAAATAAAACAGTATGCACAATGATGCTGAGTAAAATCATCAACAAATAGTGAGGAAAACAACAGTAAAAAGCCCTCAAAGTGTCTAAACACATCGGCACAAGGCCCCACACACGGCTTATAGCCCAAATATTTCACAAACCTTTAGGACATAATTTAACATAAGGTTTTGAGTAAATATGCAACTCATTAATCACCGCGGAGAGGACCTAGTCCAATCCAAAAATCAGTACGCGCCACATACTCGTCATCTGACATGTCCGCCATTCAAAATTTAGTGAGAAAATAATGCAGTCCGGGGTTCCATACCCTCAGGACAAGATTTATGACCATTACTTACCTCTACCGGGTCACAACACTAGTCCACAATGCTTTTTCCCCTCAAATTGGCTCCCGATTGTTCCGAATCTAGCCAAAACCAGTTAACATTATCAATATATACTCAAGGAACACAACCCAATCGAAAATTATCTATTTAATAAAAAATCTCGAAATTCGGCAAAACCCGAGCCCCGGGCCCACATATTAGAATTCGATAATTTTTACAGCATTAGAAACCTCGTCCTCCCACGATTCTATACATACCAAGAACACGAAAATCGGACAACAATTGCCCACTCAAATCCTCAAAAGAAAAATAAATTTCCCATGGACCCTTCTTGCCCAACTTGGTTCAATTTCAAGAAATTTTATGGTTTAATTACTTAGGAATTGACATTAAAACGTGTTATGAAGTTGAAATTCTTACCTCCAATTGAGTTTCCTTGATTTCCCTTCAAATCCCTCTCAAAAGCTCTCAATTCGCATGCTACAATGGAGAAAATGTAGGCCAAATTCGCACTTCAGGCCTTTAAAACATTCTGCCCAGCTAAAATAATTCCTTCACTGCGATCGCAAACTTTGGCACGCGATCGCGAAGAACAAATCTGTTGCCCCATCAAATTACCTTACGTGATTGTACACATCCTCACACGATCGTGATTCATCAGGACTTAAACCCACACAATCGCAAACCACTCCACGCGATCGCAAAGAAGAAAGGTTCAACTCACCCACGCACCCCTTTAACTCTACGCGATCGCAAACAACACCACGCGATCGTAAACCAACCCCTATGCGAACGCGTATAACAAAAATCCTGCCTCACCATTTTACGCTACGCGATCGCAAACATCCTCACGCGATCGCGTAGAAGGAAACCAGAACCTCACACCAACAGAAAACTGCCCATATTTCAAGCCAAAAGTTGGTCTGTTAACCATCCGAAACACACCTGAGGCCCTCGGGACCTCAACCAAACATACCAACATATCCCATAACATCATTCAAACTTAGTTGAGCCTGCGAAACACCAAAAACAACATGAAAACACTAAATTTACATCAAATTCAAGCCTAAGAACTTTAAAACTTCTAAATTTCGCCAACTACGTCGAAACCAACCAAAACACCTCCGATTAACCTGAAATTTTGCAGACATATCCAAAGTGACATTACGAACCTGCTCCAATTTCCAGAATTCCATTCCGACCCCGATAGCTTGTTTTCCACTGCCGACCGGAAATCGCCAAAAATTAACTTTCACCAATTCAAGCCTAATTCTACACCGGACATCCCAAAAATATTCTGAACACACTCCTAAGTCCCAAATCCCCTAACGAAGCTATCCAAGCCATAAAATCCATATTCCGAGGTCGTTTACCAATAAGTCAACTCCCAGTTGACTTACTCAATTATTACGCTACTTTAAAAGGCTAAATGCCTAAACTCTCACCATAACCACTCCGGACCCAAACCAACTTATCCAACACATCAAAAATAGGATAGCGATATAAAACAAATGCAGAAATAGGGGTAACGGGGTAAATGTCACGGAACGACCGGTTGGGTCGTTACATCCTCCCCCTCTTAAACAAACGTTCATCCTCGAACGGGTCTAGAAACATACATGGAGTCTCAAAGTGAGGATATATGTCCCTCATCTCCCGCTCGGTCTCCCAGGTGGCATCCTCCACCGACTGCCCTCTCCACCGAACCTTCACTGAAACTATATCCTTAGACCTCAACTTCCTGACCTGTCGACCCAAAATAGCCATTGGCCCCTACCTCATATGACATATCACCCTCGAGCTGAACTGTGCTGAAGTCCAAAACATGGGAAGGGTCGCCAACACACCTCTGGAGAATCGAAACATGGAATACTGGATGAATACTCGATAAACTGGGAGGCATAGCAAGCCTATAAGCCACCTCCCCAACCCTCTGAAGTACCTCAAATGGCCCAATGAACCTGGGACTCAGCTTCCCTCTCTTCCCGAATCTCATAACACCCTTCATGGGTGACACCTTCAGTACACCTTATCCCCAACCATGAAAGACACATCTCGGACCTTCCGGTCCGCATAACTCTTCTGCCTAGACTGCGCCGTGCGAAGCCGCTACTGAATCAACTTTGCCTTACTCAAAGAATCCTGAACCAAGTTTGTGCCCAATAGCCTAGCCTCGCCCGGCTCAAACCAACCAACCGGAAACCTACACCTCCTACCACAGAAAGCCGCATACGGAGCTATCTGAATACTCGACTGATAGCTGTTATTATATGCAAACTCCATTAGTGGCAGAAACTGATTCCATGAACCACAAAAGTCAATCACATAAGCACGCAACATATCCTCCAAAATCTGAATGGTATGCTCTGAATGCCCATCGGTATGAGGATGAAACGGTGTGCTCAACTCAACCTGAGTACCCAACTCTCTCTGCTCGGCTCTCCAAAATTGATATGTGAACTGAGTGCCACTGTCAAAATTTATAGAAACTAGAACCCCATGCAATAGGACAATCTCCCTGATATAAATCTCAGCTAACCTCTCCGATGAATACGTAGTACCAGCAGGAATGAAGTGAGCGAACTTGGTCAGTCGATCCACAAAAACCCATATAGCATCAAACTCCTCGATGTCGGTGGGAGTCCAACTACGAAGTCCATGGTGATTCGCTCCCACTTCCACTCCGGAATATCAAACCTCTGAAGCAATCCACCAGGTCTCTAGTGCTCATACTTGACCTGCTAACAGTTGATACACTGAGCCACAAACTCCACAACATCCTTCTTCATTCTCTTCCACCAATAATACTGCCTCAAATCCTGATACATCTTCGGGCACCCGGATAGATGGAATACCGCGAACTATGAGCCTCTGCTACAATCAAATCTCGAAGCCCATCTACATTAGGCACGGAAATACGGCCCTGCATCCTCATGACCCCATCATCACCAATAACCACATCCCTTGCATCACCGTGACGGACCCGGTCCTGAAGAACAAGCAAATGTGGATCATCATACTGGCGTGCTCTAATCTAATCGTAAAGAGAAGACCTGGAGGCTACACAAGCAAACACCCGCACGGGCTCTGATAGATCCAATCTCACCAAATGACCTGATAAGGCCTGAACATCAAGAGCTAAATGCCGCTCTGCTACTGGAAGGTAAGCTAAACCCCCCAAACTCTCTACTCTGCGACTCAAGGCATCGACCACTACATTGGCCTTCCCCGGATGATATAAGATAGTGAGGTCATAATCCTTGAGGAGATCTAACCATCTCCTCATAGGCAAATTCAAGTCCTTCTGCCTCAGCAGATATTGCAAACTGCGATGATCAGTAAAAATCTCACAGTACACTCCATATAAATAATGCCGCCAAATCTTCAAGGCATGGACAATGGCAGCTAACTCAAGATCGTGCACTGGATAATTCTTCTCGTGCAACTTCAACTTCCTGGACGCGTAGGCAATCACCCTACCGTCCTGCATAAATACCACTCCCAAGCCAACTCTAGAAGCATCACAATAAACTGTGTAAGAACTCGAACCAGCAGGAAAAACTAGTACTGGAGTTGTAGTCGAGGGATGGCCCCTCTACTGAGAAGATCCACCGGAACGACAGGGACATTGCCTCCACCCGTGCCCGAACTCTCCACACTCAAAACAACTACCTGGAGCTAGAGGCGGGGACTGATAGAAACCCCTAGCACATGTACGGCCACTGGAAGACTCATGTATAGATGAACCCTGAACTGGAGGTGCTCGAGCTGCACTCTGAGCTTGGAGGGCACCAATCGAAGTACCGCCTGACTAAGAACCACGGGGACCCTGCCCCGAAGATGCACCACTATATGTTGGGCGGCCTGACTGAGGAGGCCTGAATGAACGGCCCCTACCCTGCTGAAACTGTCCCTTGAAGGGAGCACCACTGGAACTACCCGAACCACGAGGGCTCTTGGCCTCCTTCCCCTCCCGCTCCTGGCGGCGAACAGACTCAATATCGCGAGCTATGTCACAAAACTTCTCGAATGAAGCACCCGATATTCTCTCCCGAGTCATAAACAACCGAAGCTGATAAGAAAGACCATCTACAAACCTCATCACCCTCTCCCTATCAGTATGGATAATCTCAGAAGCATGCCTAGCCAACCCTGGCGAAACTGCTCAAACTGCCTACGCTGCTCCTCTCTGTGGGACTGAGGAACATACTTCTCCAAAAAGATCGTGGAGAACTGTTGCCAGGTAAGAGGTGTTGAACCAACCGATCTACGCCTCTCGAAGGACTCCCACCAGGTAAAGGCAGCACCCACAAACTGAAATGTAACAAACGCGACCCCACTGGTCTCCAGAATACCCGTGGTGCACAGTATCTTCTGGCACCTATCTAGGAATCCATGGGCATCCTCGCCCTCTGTATCGCTAAAAGTTGGAGGCTGAAGTCTGCTGAATCTCTCCAACCTGCGTTGCTCGTCCTCAGACATAGCAGGGACAACATAATCCTGAACTGGAGCAGCTGGCTGAGCTGGGGCTGCTCCCGATTCCTGAATACCCTGTACAGCCTGCTCAGGTGCCCGGGTAGCTAGAGTCTGATTGCCTCCCCCGGCCTGAGCTGTGGTGGCAGAAGAAGACATGGCAACGGCCTGAGCCAAACCGGTGCATACTGATAATATCTGAGACAGGGTCTCCTGAAGACCCGGAATAACAATAGACACTGCTGGTGCCTGAGCCTGTCCCGTTGGGACACCATCGGTGGGAACCTGATCATGATCGATAGGGGGATCCTGAGGTACTGCCCCGGCTGCTGCGCGGGCTGGCCCCTACCTCTACCACGACCTCGACCGTGGCCTCGACCTCTCCCTGGTCTAGCTAGTCTAGCCGGTGACTGGTCACTCTGATCGATATGGCATGTCCTCACCATCTGTGAGAGAATGAAACAACGTTAGTTTAGATTTCAAGAATCAATAGGTCAGCACGAAAGAGTTCAAGAAAGATAGAAATGTTTCCTAAAAGTCCGGCAGCCTCTCGAAGATAAGTACAGACGTCTCCGTACCGATCCCCAAGACTCTACTAAACCTTCTCATGACCGTTGAGTCCTATGTAACCTAGGGCTCTGATACCAAACTGTCACGACCCCAAATCCTAACCGACCGTGATGGCGCCTATCGTGGAACTAGGCTAGCTGACTACTGCATGTTCGCAATTTCTTTTGAAAATTCCATTTATGTTTCAAGCATTTCATAAAAATATACAGAAAACTTCTTAATATAATAGGCCAATTTTATACAGTACTGCCATCCCCAAAACCCGGAGCACACATATCATCAGTATCTAGTGAAATAAGCCAAAATAAACTATTATAACACAAGACTCTGAATCAAGCTAAATACAACAGGAAGGGAAAATAGAGATGCTGCGAACGCTGAACAGCTACCTCTATATCCCACGATCCGGA
Source organism: Nicotiana knightiana (assembly GCA_005239525.1). NCBI lineage: Eukaryota > Viridiplantae > Streptophyta > Magnoliopsida > Solanales > Solanaceae > Nicotiana > Nicotiana knightiana. The sequence goes on along the minus strand of ML419903.1, from coordinate 82,902 downwards.
TCCGCTGTGAAATAAAACCTAATGCTCGATATCTGCTCCTAAATCTGCACACAGAGGTGCAGGGAGTAATGTGAGTACGCCAACTCAATAGTAATGAGAATAAATCAAGTCTAAGTAGCAAGGAAACACATAAAAATTAATGTCATCAAGTCACAATATACACATCCTTACTTTCCAATAGTATAACATAGATATACGAAATCACCATGCCTTAAAAATCGACTTCATAAAAGTCCTTTAAAGAAAGCACATTTTTAACAACTTTAAAACAAAGGATTTGGTATGCAAATGGATGTAGTAAAATCATAGTAGCCCCTCGGGCAAAACATGTTTCATAATCATCCCCTCGGGCATGCCTCACAATCCCTCAGCACCTCACAATCACTCAGCACCTCACAGTCACTCATGCCTCCCGACCACTCGTCACTCGCACTCGGTGCGCTCACTGGGGGTGTGTACAGACTCCGGAGAGGCTCCTTCAGCCCAAGCGCTAATATCACTCAGCACCTCACCATCACTCTTGGCCCTCGGCCACACTCGGTGGAACCACTCAAAAAGACCCTCGGGCGAATTAATAAAACAGGGTACTCGACCCGAAATCATCATTTTAATGCTCATGTAGTGTAAATCAGGCTGAGTTTCAAATAAAACAGTATACACAATGATGCTGAGTGAAATCATCAACAACTAGTGAGGAAAACAGCAGTAAAAAGCCCTTAAAGGGTCTAAACAGATCGACACGAGGCCCCTAACATGGCTTATAGCCCAAATATTTCACAAACCTTTAGGACATAATTTAACATAAGGTTTTGAGTAAATATGCAACTCATTAGTCGCCGCGGAGAGGACCTAGTCTAATCCAAAAATCAGTACGCACCACATACTCGTCATCCGACATGTGCGCCATTCCAAATTTAGTGAGAAAATAATACAGTCCGGGGTTCCATACCCTCCGGACAAGATTTATGACCATTACTTACCTCTACCGGGCCACAACACTAGTCCGCTATGATTTTTCCCCTCAAATTGGCTTCTGATTGCTCCGAATCTAGCCAAAACCAGTTAACATTATCAATATATACTCAATGAACACAACCCAATCGAAAATTATCAATTTAATCAAAAATCTCGAAATTCGGCCAAACCCGAGCCCTGGGCCCACGTCTCGGAATTCCATAATTTTTTTAGCATTAGAAACCTCGTCCTCCCACGATTCTATACATACCAAGAACACTAAAATCGGACCATAATTGACCACTCAAATCCTCAAAAGAAAAATAAATTTCCCATGGACCCTTCTTCCCCAACTTGGTTCAATTTCAAGAAATTTTGTGGTTTAATCACTTAGGAGTTGACATAAAAACGTGTTATGAAGTTGAAATTCTTACCACCAAATGATTTCCCTTCAAATCCCTCTCAAAAGCTCTCAATTCGCATGCAACAATGGAGAAAATGTAGGCCAAATTCGCACTTCATGCCTTTTAAACATTCTGCCCAGCTAAAATAATTCCTTCATTGCGATCGCAAACTTTGGCACGCGATCGCGAAGAACAAATCTACTGCCCAATCAAATTACCTTACGCGATCGCAGACATCCTCACGCGATCGCGATTCATCAAGACTTAAACCCACGCGATCGCAAACCACTCCACGCGATCGCGAAGAACAAAGGCTCAACTCACCCACGCGCCTCCACTCCACGCGATCGCGAAGAACAAAGGCTCAACTCACCCACGCGCCCCTTTAACTCTACGCGATCGCAAACAACACCACGCGATCGCACTGACCAACCACCTCGTACTCACGCGATCGCGACCTCCCCTACGCGATTGCGTATAACAAAAATCCTGCCTTTCCATTTTACCATAAGCGATCGCAAACATCCTCACGCGATCGCGTAGAAGGAAACCAGAACCTCACACCAAAAGAAATCTGCCCAGATTTCAAGCCAAAAGTTGGTCCGTTAACCATCCGAAACACACCCGAGGCCCTCGGGACCTCAACCAAACATACCAACATATCCCATAACATCATTCAAACTTAGTCGAGCCTTCGAAACACCAAAAACAACACGAAAATAACAAATTTACATCAAATTCAAGCCTAAGAACTTTGAAACTTCTAAATTTCGCCAGCTATGTGGAAACCAACCAAAAAACACTTCTGATTTACCTGAAATTTTGCAGACATATCCAAAATGACATTACAAACCTGCTCCAACTTACGGAATTCCATTCCGACCCCGATAGCCTATTTTCCACTGCCGACCGCAGACCACCAAAAATTAACTTTCACCAATTCAAGCCTAATTCTACACCGGACATCACAAAAATATTCTGAACACACTCCTAAGTCCTAAATCACCTAACGAAGCTATCCGAGCAATAAAATCCGCATTCCGAGGTCGTTCACCAATAAATCAACTCCCAGTTGACTTTCTCAACTATTAGGCTAGTTTAAAATGCTAAATGTCTAAACTCTCACCATAACCACTCCGGACCCAAACCAACTGATCCAACACATCAAAAACAGGATAGCGATATATAACAAATGCATAAATAGGGTTAACGAGGTGAATCTCACGGAACGACCGGCCGGGTCGTTACAACTGACTTCTTGTGAAATAATACGTACGATTACGTAAGAGTATTTTATAGAAATACCGAGGCGTATGGCTCGATCCCATCATAATATGTGCACTGCTGAGGGTCGAACAACACGAAGCATAGATGCATCCATTATACTGATGAGGCTAACAGCCAGCTCCCATGAGAGTGTAGTACATAATCCTGCCGAGGCGAACAACCGGATCACATTAGAATAAGAATCTTTCGAGATATAAGATGTCAAAGTCAGCCTTGTGAAAAACAAATTTATTCTTTGCGATATCCAAACATCTTCTCGGACAGTGTACCAATCATAACATTGTTTCCAAAGTCCAAATACCAAATGGTTTGATTTTCTGAAAAATAGACACAAAGGGCTACAACTTTCATGTTCGGATCATCTCTAAATTCTTTATAGATTGTGATATATAAGCTTCCAAAATCGGAGCAGTGCAGCAGAATGTTTCCCCTACGCGATCGCGTAAGTCTTCTACGATTGTCAATCACTGGCTAATTTCTTCCATTTTACTCATCGCGATCGCGGCCAATTCCTCATGATCGCATAGCATACTGCTGTGGCCAAAACCCAGCAACTAAAAATGGCCTGAAACTACCCCAAAACTTATCTGAGCCCCTCAGGACCCCGTCCGAACATACACACAAGTCTTAAAATATATCACGGACTTAGTCGATGCCTCAAATCACATTAAACACTATTAAAAAAATGAATCACACCCCAATTCAAGCTTAATAAGGATGAAACCTATCAAATGAATTCCGATTGACCTCAAATTTTGCACACAAGTCATAATTGACATTACGGGCCTACTCCCACTTCTGGAATAAGAATCTGACCTCGATATCAAAAATTTCACTCCCGGGCGGGTTATTATATTTGACATGACCGCCTTAGACTATTTATTTGGGTGTAATTTGAGTGTATCAACCTTCGACTTCATTCACAGTCTCGGAATCCCAACCGGACAATGATAACATTAAAATACTCTTCAACCAAAATTCATTTTAACGCTCCCGGGTCATCCAAAACCCGATCTCGACATACGCCCAAGTCCACAATCATCATGCAAACCTATTGGAACCTTTGAATCCCAATTCCGATGTCGTTTACTCAAAAGTCAAACCGTAGTCAGCTCTTCCAACTTAAAGCTTCCGAAATGAGAATTTTGCATTTGAATCAACTCCGAACTACTCGAAATTTAATTATGACCACACGTGCAAGTCATAGTACCTGAAGTGAAACTATTCAAGGTCTCAAACCGCCGAACACCGTGCTAGAACTCAAAATGACCAGTCGAATTATAACAAGCCACGTAAAAATTTATTAGAGCTTCGAATCCATGTAAAACATGCTCCTATTTTATACGTTGGACTTTTTGTTGCATTAATATTCCCGCTTGCTATCGATAAGTAATTAAAGGTCCTGGCCCTACCCATGCCTAATTAAAGGTCCTAGCCCTACGCATGCCTAATAAAAGGTCCTGCCGGTGGAAGTTGTCAACACACCATTTAAGCAGTTTTAACCTCCGCGCAAGTTTGGGATCTGGCCTATTAGAAATTGGGAAGTTTTCAAAACTACAAGTCCTTAAAGATAAATTAACATTAATTTCAACTAATTTCGTACCAAAAAGAATCGTACTCCTTACCTAAATCAAGGAGTTAGATATTACAATAGAATCCCTAAATTTAAGCTTCCAATAACAATCTTCCCTAAAAAGTAGAAATGAATTTAGGAAAACACCCCACCAGCACATTTGATAAGCATAGACCTTTGATTTGGTAATATGAAATATATTTTATTAAAAAATTGAAAAAGTATTTTTCAATTCCTTAATTAAATAATTCTTTTTATTACAAAACTTCTTCTTCATTCTCTTTTTTTTTTTTCGTGAAAATGAAGCGGTACTATAATGGCCACTAATAGCTATTTTATGTTAAAAATCAGTTCCTAAAAATGATATTGCGGATAGGCTTTTAATAATGATAATAATAATAATAATAATAATAATAATAATAATAATAATAATAATAATAATAATAATAATAATAATAATAATAATAATAATAATAATGGTACATAGTTGATATAATATGAGTATATTATTTATCTTACATATATTCCTTTTATACATATAATATATACAATCTACATCTAGTGTTAACTTATATGTGTATGTATAATAGATTTTTTTTGTTTGTACAATATATATGTATATATAGTATGAAGTATTGTAATATCCCATAGCATGCATACATGCCCGTAGAATATATATACTCTCTGTATTGTATTTGGGATAAGAATTGGGGATGGGCGTGAGATTTGTGTTTGAAGAGAGAAAGAGACTTGATATAAACTATTGAGAGAGAATTAAAGGGGATATTTTAGGGATATGAAAAGTTATATAGTATTAATATAATTAAAGAATTAAAAAAAAGAAAAATAATTTGTATTTATGGAATTCAAAGTAGTTGTAACTTTTTTGAATTACTTTTAAAAAGTTGTATTTTTGTAAATTAGAAATTTTCCTCCTATAGCAAAATAGTATACCCTATTTATTATAAACCAAATTATTTTATAATATTATTATCTATAGCTACCTTTTATATTTTATTGCAAAATAGGTATTTATAATATAAGCTAACATTGAGTCATGAAATACGATATTTATATTTTTTTTCTCTTTCTTTCAGTTAACACACGTTCTCTCTTAAATTACAACATGATTTTTCTTCTTCTCTCCCCACGATCTCTCTCTCTCACAACAAGATTGTAGGAACTAATATCTCAGATTGATCCTCAACGTGTTTGCTCCAAAATTTCGTAGTAATTGTTAAAGTTTATTACTCTGTCATTCTTCTTTTTCTCTTCATTTTTTTTTTTTTAATTTTCCCCATTGTTAGGTTTTTTGCAATAAACTTCAAATTTCGCTTTCAATGGCTGATTCAACAACTTCGAAGAGTGTGGTATACCTACTAAAACACTCAATTTTGATGGGTCATCTTTCGATTTGCGAATCACACAAGAGGAACTTATATTTGGAAGTTCATCATTAATCATGAAAGCCGAGAGGCGAACAAAAATATGCAATGACGGTATAAAACAAGGTCATGATGAGAAAACTTCGAAAAAAATCACAATTCCTGATGTTTTCCCAAGTTTCGGTACAAAACTTAAATGTAAAATAGAGAAGAAAACTTATCGATGTTGCTTCTGGGAGCAAGGGAAAAGAGGTCGCTAAAGGAAGTGGCACGAAAACACAAAAGGACAAGGTGATTTAAATTTTTCTTTTGTTTTCATACATGTATTTTGTATATTTCTATATCCTCCTTAATTTTTATTATACACGTATTTATGTATATTCGTCCGCATACACTGATTTTTAGTTCGTACAATATTTTTTATTTTTGGTATGTAGTTGTATTTTGTATCTATTTGAGTTCAGAAAACAATATTTTAAAATACACCAATAGTTTTGTCATTGTATGTATTGTATTTTTGACACAATAAAAATTATGTATTCATGTATTTATTTGTACTTGAACTCAAAAAATCACCTATATTAAATATAATAAAAGTATTGTACCAACCTAGTTGTATTCATCTGTATTTTCAAGTATATATTTATCTTCTTTTTTTGTGGTGTTTATATGCAGGAAATTAAATTCTTTGTTAAACACCCGCTTTCTTCATCTCCGCATATTAATTCATACATTAACACTAATATAATATCCAACCTCAAAGAAAAGCTTAGCCCAGAGCAGTACAAATTATTTGGTAATATCTGTTTTGGTATATTCATCAATATGAAGTATTGTGAATGTTCAACATCATTTGTTCTTGTGCTTCATGGTAATAGAGTTGGAAGAAACTTCACGTGACTCATTGCTCATACATGTGAATAGTACAACATTGTGCTTTTCACTTAAGGAGTTTATGGTAGTTACCGGTCTAAATTATGTTAGTGATCGTGAAGATTTTAAGTTTAACGTAAAGAGGTTTAACAGGATTGTGAACATAGATATACGAAATCACCATTGAGGTTTGGTAAAATGCTTTAATGACAAGAATTGAGGTTTTGACAATGATGGAGATGCCATTAAAATTGTTGTGTTCTATTTCACACATACATTCATATTATCCGGTAAGAAGAATTGCACAACCATTCCAAAGCTATATTTTGACTTGGTCGAGAGCGGGAGATATTGTGATTACCCATGGGATAAGGAGGCATTCAATGCCCTTTTCAAAATTATTAGCTAGAAGATGGATTCTCAGAAGAAGTATTACAAGATAGTTGGCATGCCTTTTGCTATGCAAGTATGGTTATATGAGTGTTGTTCAAAGGTAGATCCAAAAATTACACTTCGAGTTGATAACCAGATTCTTAGAATATTCAATTGGAAGTCCACTGACAACCAGCCACTGTTTGCTTACTTGATGACCAATATGTTCAACGATGGGGAAAACTAGATAATTTATTATTATTTAACTGACTTGTATTATATACAACATATTTTTATGTAATTAAATACATTGTTATAATTCAATTCAAAATACATTTGAATACAACATGCAACGATATACATGATTGCACAAATACAGCAAAATACATAATACGGAAATACAACTTTCACATCTAATATATTATAATTAATTTTTACATAACACATGTGCAATACAAGTCTATACATGTCTGCTCATATATAGGCATACAGTAACTTATGAGTGATACAACAGTAGAGATTTATATTGATTGTATTTCTGTTTTCAGATGAAATACAACAACATTCAACCAACCACTAGTGAGCTTGCAGTTATTCGAGTGTCTCCAAATAACGTTGATATAGACCAAAGTCCTCTTCGTCAAGCTTAGCTCCACATAGACATAGTAGCTAAACAACAAATCATACAAAGAAACATAAAAATTACTAAGTTTAATGAAAGGAAAGATGAAACCCGACCTCCACGGAGACTCTGTGATCTCCCTTCGTCAAAAATTACTCTAAAAAATGTCCTCCTATCCAAAATAGGTTTAGGATCCCTTTTATAAGAGTTAGGACCGTTTAGGGCCGAGATAACCTTGTCCGGGGCGAAATATAAAAAATCCCGCACACAAGGTTTTTCTGTTTGAATTCTATCTCTCTTTTTTTGTCTTTCATTCGAGGGACAAATACCAAAGGGTGTCCCCCCTTTGTATTTTTTGTGTTTTTTTCTTTTTTCTTTTCTTCCGCGTTTAATTCAATTTTGCTCCAAATCTCTTCATCTTCACGCCGCTTTATTTCTACACAATTAAAATATAATATTAAGCATAAAGTGATATAATTAATACGCAAAAGATGATTAAATATACTAGAATGTGAGGCAACATGGTTAAAATATGTATCTTTGACCGAACATCACTACCCCACACTTAAACATTGCTCGTTCTCGAGTCAACCAATATTTCACACTATTCTCGAGCACTTTATATTTACACATTTAAAGCACACTACACCAATTACCATAGTTGATAGCAACAATTAAACTGTAGTATATGCAATTACTTACACTTCCCTTTATTTATACCATTATTCAAAAATATTTATAACAAAGACAACATGCTCGTAATAATCCTAGCCTCATAAACCGATTCAATGTCACAATGCATTCATGGCTTGAATAATAAACATCATAGAGAAATCTAATAACATTACCTATCCCTCATGAAGCCATGTGCCCTCACAACAAAATCATATAGAGTAAAATGAATACACACATTCGAATCTCATGCTCAAATATATTTTAAGGACTTAGATATATCAAAGAAAGTCACTCATAAAGAAGTCACATGTATGCAATTGGTACCATAGACTTGCCCTTAATGTAAATCTCTACTAATGTAAGCTCGATCGATCTAAAATCAATTAGGACATTTTTATGGTAGTAGTGTGGGCTAAGGGACGGGTGAGATAGATTTTTGAAATAGTGGCTAACCCTCCTAAATACTTTAACACATTACATAATCAACTTTAAGAGCAAATTCTTTAGTCTCAACTTCAATTTCACAACTAAATTCACTTCTATCAATGTTCTCTTTTCTTTAAGCACTATCGTCATTTACACTCCGCTAGCAAAAGCCAGTAACAAGATATTTATTCATGTACATTTTTTATTTTTTTTTCTTTTCACTTTTTTTCAACTATTCTTTTCTTTTTTGTTGTGATGGCCCGATAGGTCATCTCCTATTTTTAAACTTAATTTTATGATCTGAAGCCTTAACAATCATATTTTAGCCTTTCTCGATTTGCGTGCGCAGTCCGTGCATCTTTCCGGAAAGCTTCTATGTTAAAAATTGAGAGAAATAAGAAATTTTTCCTAAAAACTTCATTCCAGTTGGCTTCGGTCAATAGTTTTAGTAAACGAATCCGGATTAATATTTTGACGATCCCGGTGGTTCTGTACCGTGATTTGGGACTTGGGAATATGCTCGGAATTGAATTCGGAAGTCCCTAACCTACTAGCCTGAGATATCAGACTTCTTAAAATTTGAAGGTTAAAGGCTTAATAAATTTAAAATGTTTGACCAAAGCTGGACTTTTTGTATAACGGGTCCATATTTTTGTTCCGGAACTCGTATAGGTCCAATACCATATTTATGACTTGTCTGTGAAATTTGATGAAAAACGGAGTTGGTTTGACATGATTTGGGCGTCCGGTTGTGAAAAAAGAAGTTTCAAAGTATTCTTGAAAATTTCATTTGATTTGGTGTCCAATTCGTAGTTCTAGGTTTTATTTTAACGATTTGATCGCGAGCAAGTTGGTATGATATTTTTGGACTTGTGTGCTTGTTTTGGTTTGGAGCCCCGAGGGATCGAGTGAATTTCAGATAGGCAACAGAGTGAAAATTGGACTTAGAGGAATGCTGGTGTTTCAATTTCTGGTGTAGGCCTCTGATCTCGCAAATGCGAGATTATGCATCGCATTTGCGGCATCTGAAGGTTCCGCATTTGCAATCTATTTATTGCATTTTCGAAGAAAGACTGGGTCTCATGATTTTTGCATTTGCGAACAATCCTTCGCATTTGCGAAGTGGGAGGGGGAAGGCAGTGATCGCAAATGCGATCATATGGTCGCAATTGCGGAAATGGTCAGGCTCGCACTTGCGAGTTTTTATTCGCATTTGCGATGATAGCAGGAATGTGGAATCTTTTGCATATGCGATAGGTTCTTTGCATTTGTGGGGCTCACATTTGCGAACCACAGGTCGCAAATGCGATACCTACAGTTGATTAAAATTACTTTGGACGGAATTTTTGGTTCATTTCTCAAATTTTCAAAACCTAGAACCTTAGAGGCGATTTTTCCAAGACTTCTTCCTCTCAAATTGTTGGTAAGTGATTCTAACCTATTTCCTTTCAATCTTTCACTACTTTTTCTAAGATTTCAACNGGGGGGGGGGGGGGGGGTTTGGATAGTAATTATGGATTTGGTAATTTCGGGATTTTGACCTTATACTGAGATTGGATTAAAAAATAAATCACATAACCGGGCTCGGGGGTGAATGGGTAATCGAATTTTGCTCCGAATTTAAGGTTTGGACCAAGCGGGCCCGGGTGTTTACTCTTTCAAAAATGGTGTAAATTTAATTCTTCACAGTCGTGGATAGTTCCTAAGGCTTAAATTGAATTGTTTGGTTGGTAATTTGCTAGATTCTATCGGTTCAGAGGCTTGTGTGAAAGGAAAAGTCGTGGTTGAGCTTTGAGTGTGGGACGTTGAAGCGAGGCAAGTGTCGTGGTTAACCTTGATTTGAAGGAATAATACTTGTGTGTTTATTTTGTTACTTGTTTAATTGTTGAGAATAACATATATGTGAGGTGATGAGTACTTATGCATTGTAGTTGGGTTAAAGCATGCGGGTGGGGTTTGGTATCTTGCAATCGTAGCTTCCTTTGTTTATATTATCCATGTTTAGACTAGTATTGTTAAATCGATCGCTTTTATCATGTTTACGAATATTTTGGTGATAATTGAGTATTGATTCCAAAGTTGAGGTTGACATTTTGGAACCAAATGTGGAAGTAAGGCTTGTACTTATTATTTTATCTCCCTGTTGTTATTGTTCATTGCATTATGGTAAGGGGGAGTGATAATGCACGAAGGGTGATGCCATGTCATTTCTATTGACTTTAGGTGATACCGTGCCATACTGTGAGTGTAATGCACAAAGGGTGATGTCTTGCAACGTTATAAGAGTTAATGCACGAAGGGTGATGCCATGCCATTCCTATTAATTTCATAGTGATGATGAGAGTAAAAGAACGAAGGGTGATGTCGTGCGTTCTTCCTTTACTATGTTCACTGGTTCCTATTGGTTCATAGTATATTGGCTGTTTAGTTGTCATTCTGCTGTAGTTCTTTATCTCGTACTCCCCTCAGCATGTTTCCCCCTCCCTATAGTACCTGTTTAGTTCTGCGTTGCTGTTATATATATATATATATATATACTACTAATCTGTTCAGATTTGATTTGTAGGTGTGTTTTATTAGCCTCGTCACTACTTCGTCGAGGTTAGGCTCGACACTTACCAGTACATGGGGTCGGTTGTATTGATACTGCAATTTGCACTTTCTGTGCAGATTTTGGTACCGGCTCTAGCTGATTGACAGATTAGCTGTCGGATTTGCTGTCAGGAGACCCAAGGTAGATATGTTGGCGTCCGCAGACCCTGGAGTCTCTTCTTAGCTTTATCATTTACTATTTTTTTCTTCAAAACAGTTCCCTTCTTCAGACTTTGTTCGTAGTAATCTTAGTAGCTCGTGAATTGTGACTCCAGATCCGGGTGGTTGTAAATGTTGAAGCCTTTATATTATTCCATATTCGTTATATTCCATCTTAGTTTATTGATGTTGTTGACTGAATTGAATAAGGTTGGCTTAATAAATCCTCTAACATTGGATTTCCTAGCAAGTGGAATGTTAGGCACCATCACGGTCGCGATAGTAGGAATTTCGGGTCGTGACATTTGTAATTTTCGCTAGTGGTGTATTCTTTTACAAAATAAATGCACCTTTATTCCTTTCATTGGTTCCACTCAAAAATCACCCCAAACTTTGTCCCTTCTTATTTCTTTTAGAGCTCATTTTTTAATTAAAGTGCTTTAAGAGGTAAAAGGATAAAAAAAAGTTCAACTAAGAACAAAAAGGGTATACACTTGTAATGTGAGATCCAAATAAAAGTATATAATCTCAAAATGATTGACTAGGGAAAAAATTTATTCATGGTAAGAAATAATCTCAAAAAGATCAATGAAAGTCGAAAATCATTTTTCAAACCGAGCATCACCTACAATTTCTCTTCAAGTCACATACCGGACAAATTCTAGACTCAATCACAAAAATATGGACTTCAAAAAAACCTCAGCACACATGGCACATGACTCAATAAGGATAGTCCCATTTCGACTCTCAAACAATGCAAGTATTCACGAAGCCACGAGATATTAAGCACAAAGTGAACACAAGTCAAGAAAGTGAGACATAAGCATCACAAGACATGCAATCCAAATGCACAAGGCAACATGAACGACTTCAATACATAGGTAAGATTCTACACATGTCAAAGTCTAAATATTCTACTATCAAACAAGTCAACGGTGCCTAGGTTCATCTTTCTTCCTCCATTTATTTCCTACTTCCTACTCTAAAAATAAAAAAATTACTACCCAGTTCAAGCTGTATCCCATAAAAATGAACCGAGGCACAAAGAAAAACCACGAAGGATTATTACTACCTAAAGAAAGCTAAAAGACATGTTTATGGATTTTTCTATTTTTTTATTTTTTTATTTTTGATTAGACCTTATTCTCTCGAGAAAATTGTCTAGGAGATCCATCGTCGGGAAAAGTCTAAATTTTATTTTGAATTTTTGATTTTTTTGAATTTTTTTTTTAATGAAGCTGCCAAAACTACTACTACTACTATACTACACCATTAATTCTACTAACTATGCAAATAAAAATAAGAAGCTAGCTAACAATAAAAAGATAAGACATTAATAGTATACTAATATAATACTATACAACTACAGAGAATATTGCATCCCACACTTAAAAGAGTGTAGTGTCTCTAAAGCACAAATAAACAAAAAAAATAACAAGGGTGGACAAAGATCAAAGACCGAAGCAATAGCAGCTCACGGGGTATTCAGACTTCTCCCACGAATGCTATTTTGTGCGGGTACATCACACTAGTTCCAACCATCCTGCTTGCTTTTGCGCATCTTATGGCATTTTCTTCTTATGCTCATAGTCCTACAAAATAAAGATACATACTACAAATATAATATAATAAAAATAAAATTACCAAAAATAAAAAAAGCAGTAAAGTTGAGTTGCCTCCCAACAAGCGCCTTAACATCGCGGTACGACGTGAACCACTTTTTCCTACACCTCGAACTTATGAATTGTACCCCTAACATGGAATCCACTCTATGGCTATGCTCCAGTGGTGGGGCTACAAAGATAACCAGGCCAAGAAATAAAATTTTCACTCTACACTTCTCGACCTTTAGATGAGGAATGTAATTTTTGCTTTTAGCACAACAAATTGAAGAATTTAGGCACTCTCATCCTCACTCTTTGACTCCCTCATAGGCTTAGATGGATCGATTACTATCTTACTATCTAAACACAATGTGGAAAAATGATTGGATTGAGGTCTAATGCGCCCAAACTCATGAATTGTACTGCTATTTACATACCCATTTATATACACACTCAATTCTCGAAAAGTAATGTTATCTACTTCCTCACATGACTCTAGAGCACTCTTCTCAACATTGGCATCCTCAAGAAAAACATGGTCTAATGATTAGTATTATCGTTTTAGTTTCTCAATTTGGTCTAGAAGATTTTTTCAGATTCTCACAACTCATCATTAAGTTGTTGGGCGTTATACGCATCAACCTTTGCACTCAAATCTACATCCAAGATATACACAACCAAGATAAATCTGTCAATTTTATGTGAAAGATCAACTCTCTCTGTAGACCAGTCATTTACCAATGTTGTTAGAAGACAACTTCATTCTGCATATTCCCCTAATCGATAATATCCATCCCAATACCAACCTTTACTCCCATATTCAAATTTATCTCTCCACAAGCCCAAAAATACGGGCCATAAAAGTCTTCTGCAAACAAGCATCTTCTTCAATAACCTTACCTCCGAATATTTCATCCCCATATGCCACGTTGGGTGAATTAGAAACACACTAAGAGAAAAATCAAATAGTAATAAAAATAAAATATTTACAAAAAGAGAAGAAAAAAATAAAACTTGTAAAGATTTAAGTAAAACTCTAATCTAGATTTAAGTAAAACTCTAATATGTCTATTGGAATTAGAACTAACAAGAGTGCGTTTATAATTCCTGTACATCAACCAAGCATGGCAATTAGGTACTATCCTAATCGTGGATCCGTTCCCCGATGCCCAAGTTCAAAAACTTCCTCTACTCAATTCTATGAGCAATCTAGAATTCCCACTTTTGAGTTCAAATCTAGATTCGTAGATACATTCAATTGGTGATCAGGAAATCAAGTAATTAAGCGCAAGATTGAATAAACAAACCAATATGATAAACTAAGAAATCAATAGATATCCGAATAACAATAGTCATGAAAGAACCACAACCCTAGAACGTGAAGTTCAGCTCCACATAGACGTGGTAGCCAAACAACAAACCATACAAAGAAACATAAAGTTTACTAAGTTTAGTGGAAGAAAATATGAAACACGGTCTCCACAACGGCTTTGTGCTCTCCCTTCGTCAAAAGTTACTCTAAAAAATGTTCCTCTCTCCAAAATAGGTTTAGGAATCGTTTTATACGAATTGGAACCCTGTAGGAATGAAATAACTTTGTCCCGAAGAAATAGGAAAAATCCTGCATGAAGGGTCCAGGCCAGCGCCTAGCGCCAAAGGCAGTAACATTTCATGTTCAAAGTACGTATTACTTGCTTCTTATTGTTTGAATTCTATCTCTCTTTTTTGTCATTCATTTGGGGGACAAATACCAAAGAGTGTCCCCCCTTTGTCCTTTTTGTTTTTTATGTTTTTTTTTCGTATTTTATTCAATTTTACTCTAAATTGCTTTATTTTCATATCGTATTATTCCTACACAGTTAAAATATAATGTTAAGCATAAAGTGGTATCATTAATACTCAAATGATTATTAAAAGTAGTATAACGTGAGGCAACAACGGTTAAATATATGTATTTTTTATCAAACATCAATAATACATATGAATACAAGTATATACATATCTAATCATATTTAGATATACATCAACTTATAAGTGATACAACAATAGAGATTTACATTGGGTGTATTTCTATTTTTAGATGAAATACAACAATATTCAATCAACCATTAATGAGCTTACAGTTATTCAGGTGCCTTAAAATAATGTTGATGTAGACCAAAGTCCTCTTCATACAAACCCCAATGAGGAAGATTCTGATGACTTTAGTTCTACACCCCCTCTTCAGCTGAAGAATAAGAAACATGATGGAAGCGTAGGTCCATCATCATCACCACCTCACAAGAAGCTCAAATAGCAGCTAATTGATCCCTCAACTGCAAAGAGTTCTATACCACATGTGTTTGCTAAACCTCACGCCGAGAATCCTCCTTTTTCTAAGAATGAAATCAAGGAGCCTATATTGAGGGATAACAAGCCAGTTTGACCAAAGGTATCACATCATGTAGAAAATAAAAAAGACACCTCTATCCTCTATGACGTACCAATAGATACTAAATCTTATGATTTATTTGTCTTGAGGGAGGATCTAAACTCATTCAAGAATTTTATAAGTATTGTTAATATATATTCATCTTTACAGTATACATCTTCACTTACCTATATGTTTTAACTCGTTTCTAATTGTTGGTTTAATTATTAAGTGATGGGAGAGGTCACTTCTCTACGAACATTGATTAATTGCATTTTCAGAAAACTTTTTGAAGATATTAAAGTCAATTAGAATACAGAAAAAAAGTATAACAAAGAAAGAAATACATCGGGAGAAATGATGGTGGTATTCAAAGGTCAACCAAGGACAACTTATGTGACCATCTGAAAATTCAAATACAATATGATACAGATGTCGGGGAGAGTTCAAAGGTTAATTGTTTTTCATTTTTTAGTGTATATGTAGTGTAATGATTTATACTTAATCAGTTTGTTTAGCTGTATTCTCGATGGAGTTCAGTATAAATACACTTAAATACAATACTGCCAGTTATAACATTATTGCCATATATAGATATACAGTAACATACATAAGTTAGAATACAATTATATACATGAGAATATGATATACTTGTGAATACAGCTATATAATACTTGTGAATATAGTTGTATAATACATGTGAATACATTTAAATACATGTGAATACAATGATATACTTGTGAATGATATATAATACATTTGAATACAGTTATATACAGGTCTGCCTACATACAGATATACAATTATTGTATATTTTTTAAATAACATACATGTCTTCCAACATACACTGAAATTGGTACTTTATGTTATTTTATTCTGCTGCACATATTTCATTGAAATAAATAATATATTAACAAATTCCATTATTCTTTATCTTAAGGGTGTGGAAAAGAAGCTACGTACTGACATTCCTACCGATGGAGTTCCACATGGTAATTTAAGCGGAGGCACATTAAGGCCTATACGGAGCAAATTCTTGACTGTGGTAGTTTTAGGGATGAAGGGCCTACTGAATCCGAGCTGCCGAGTGTGATATCACCCATAAACTATCGAGGATTTATCTGATGACCCAAATATAATACAGTCTGCTACTATACCTCTTGCCGCTCAAATGTGTAGAGAAATACATGTGTCCCAATTTGAGTTCGCTGACGAGGACCTTCCAAGTCAGATTCTTGATACAAGAATTGTGATACATCCTGCAGCTAAACTTGCTGATGTAACACTGTTACCTTTGCACAGGTATCAACGTCCAGGTCGATGGAGTTCTTCGCCCTACAAGACAAACATCGACTCAACCGGTTAGTAACTGTGTATACAAATATACAATCTGATTTTCTCATTATTAACCTATTAAATTTCATCAATTATATTCTATATCATCGTGTTCACTATAATTAGATATCCTTATTTATGACTCCGACGGACTGCAGGTAGTTTAGTGAAGTTGACTCCCATTTTTGACAAAAAACAATCTTTTTCAAAATGATTTTATCACGGGGCCATATCATACTTTAGTCATTCAAGAATTTGAAAAATGGGTTCGTGATAGTCTGTTTGCTAAACATGATCAAAAGTTTGTTCTCTAACGACCCGTTCGATAGTTTTGTATAATTGTGCCCATTACCACTTTTATTGTTTCACACTTATGTGTTTATGACTTTATGACTTGTGGGGTTGATTAGTTTAATTTCGGGAAATTTTCAAGTTGATTGGACCCTTGATTCTGGACTTAAAAGTTTAAATTTGAAAATGTTGACCAACTTTAACTGTTTTGAAAATGACCCTGGAACTGTATTTCTACGACTCCAATAGCTTTGGATCGCGATTTTGGATTTGGGTGAATGTAGGGATTTGATTTTGAAAGTCTGTAGATTGATTTGTGTTGATTTCCCGAAATTTGGCAATTTCAAGTTGAAAGGTTTGACCATAGGTTGACTTTAAGGTATTGAGCTCGGAATTTGATATTTGGACTTGGAATAGGTCCGTTATGGCATTTAGAACTTGTTTGTAAAATTTGGCATCGTTCATAGTTGATTTAATACGATTCAGACGTTTAGTTGAATTTTAGATGTTTTTGAAAAATCTCTTTGAAAATCATGCGTTTTTCGAGTTCAATTTGTAGTTTAAGATGTTATTTTCGTGTTTTCATTACGCGAGCGAGGTTGTATGATGTTATTACATTTGTGTGGATGTTTGGTTTGGAGCCCCGAGGACTCGGGTGAGTTGCGGTGTCACGACCCCAAAATCAAACTAGTCGTGATGGCACCTACCCCAACCCGCTAGGTAAGCCAGCTAACAATATTAAATTCCAATAATATTTAGTAAGACAATTAAGTAAAAAAAATTATCGGAATCTTATATATTCCCCAAAGACTAGTAATACAAATCATGAGCTTCTAAGATTAGAATTTACAAAGCTGGTATGAAGTAAATACATCATCTGTCCGAAACGTACATAAACAAATTTTTATAAATCTAAGACTACTATGAACAAGAGCCAGCTACAACCGGAACACAGGTGCGTCTTCAATCCTAGCTCTCGTCGATCACAACAACATCAACAACCAGTATCTGCACGCAAGGTACAGAAGTGTAGTATGAGTACAACCGACCCCATGTACTCAATAAGTAACAAACTTAACCTTAGGTTGAAAGTAGTGACGAGATGGAGCAAAGGCCGGGTCCAATACCAATAGCCAAAAATAGTTCATAACAACGTAAAGCAAGTAATAAAAGAAGTAACTCAGAGATAACAAGCTCAACTTATTGCGATTGCCACTCTGAGCAAGTAATAGTTATGCTTTTCAAGTATATCAGGGAAAGCCCAATACTTTTACAAAAAATGCCAAAAATATGAATAAGTTCGAAAACTGTAATTTTTTCCAAAAAGCCTTCCACGGTAAATGCTTCATTTTCAAATGACATGAGGAAAACACATCTCTATGCCTATATGTCAATATATGTGAGAAGTCATGGATGATGTGATACCGTACAACATGAGAAAAGTGCATCTATATGCCTGTATGTCAAGTGTGCATGTCAAATGTGTTGCAACTTCATGATAAAACCATATGCATACTCTCAGAGTATCAATTCACTCAGTCCTCCTAGTCACTCAATCCCCCCAGTCACTCAATCCTCACACCCACTCAATCCTTACACCCACTCGATCCTCACAATCACTCAGTCCTCCCAATCACTCGACACTCGCACTCAGTAAGTACCTGCGCTCACTGAAGTTGTGTACAAACTCTAGAGGGGATCCTTCCGCCTAAGAGCTATAGCAAGCCAATCATGGCATAAATATGTAAAACATGCTGTGGCGTGCAACCCGCTCCCATCATAAATCAATAAAACATGTCACGACGTGCAACCCAATCCCATAAACATCCTCACCATCAGGCCCTCGACCTCACTCAATCATCAATCTCACCAGTCTCTCGAGCGCTCAATGTCATGAAAAATTAGCCCAAAAATAATGATATGATGTATCAATAAATGATAACAGAGAATGAGATATGATATGCATATGAATGCGTATGACTGGGTATGTAATACAATGAAAACAGATAGCTCATACCCGTCACCTAGCATGTGCGTCACCTTAACACCAAACACATAACACGTAATTCGGGGTTTTATACCCTCAGCACCAAGTTTAGAAGTGTTACTTACCTCAAACAAGCAAAATCCAATACCGAGCAAGCCAAACGATGCCCTAAAGATGCCATCATGCGTGTATCGACCTCCAAACGACTCGAAACTACCCAAAAGCAACTCAAATACATCAAATAATGCCAAAGGAAACAAACCCGATCGATAAAGGTCGAATCTTTAATAAAAATCCCAAAATCGGCCAAAACGTTCAACCCAGGCTCGCACCTCCAAACCCGACAAAACTCACAAAATCCGACAGCCCATTCAATCATGAGTCCAACTATACTAGTTTCACTTAAATTCGATTTCAAAACTCACCCGA
The DNA here is from genome assembly GCA_005239525.1 of Nicotiana knightiana. Classification (NCBI taxonomy): domain Eukaryota; kingdom Viridiplantae; phylum Streptophyta; class Magnoliopsida; order Solanales; family Solanaceae; genus Nicotiana; species Nicotiana knightiana. Next base: position 63,524 of record ML419903.1, on the reverse strand, counting down.
GCCCCTTGGGACCACATCCGAAAATACCACCAAGTCCCATAACACAATACGAACCTACTCGAGGCCTCAAATTACACATAACATCAACAAAATGACGAAACACACCTCATTTCGAACTTGATGAGCTTTGAACTTTTTAACTTCCATATCTTATGCTGAAACATAGCAAATCAACGCGCAATGAACCAAAATTTTTCACGAAGTCCAAATGACATAAAGAAGCTATTCTAATTCTCGGAACTACAATCCGAATCCGATATCCACAAAGTAAACTCTCAGTCAAATGTGTGAACTTTCTAAACCTCCAAATTTCCAATTTCGCCAATTTGTGTCGAAACCTTCTAGAAACATCTAAATGCAAATCCGGACCTATCGGAACAATCGAAACTCCTTTCCGAGGAAGCTTCAACAATGAAATTTAATTTTCCAAATCGATTGCAAATAACCTGAAAACCAGAAACGACGCTTCACATTATTATAATACATCAGACGGAGCTACTCACGCATGTAATATAGAGAAGTGCAAATGCTCAAAACGACCGGTGGGATCGTTATATCCTCCCCTACTTAAACATACATTTGTCCTCGAACGTACCCAGAGTTGTTCTTAACCCGCTAGATCACCGTGTACCCGTACAATGCACATAACCAGGATGATCCCACATCACTTTGTTCTATATAGACCCAACAACACAACATACTTAATATCATAACTTCAACCTTAGCCCGTAAGCCACAGAATCCTATTTCCAACGTCCAAAATTTCCTACAAGACCCGAACCCCGTAATCTACACACTGTATAAGTCTAAACAAGATGAATCAAGCCATAATCATTGCCCAAGATGCAATCACAGGAAATACCACAAAACTCAAATACTCATAGCAATAATTTCCGACCATAATAATGCTCGAAACAAGCTAGGTATCGGTAATACACATCATATCGAAAAAAACCTCGTTCTAAAACCACCATACACTGCCAATGATGAATGAAACACATAGAAACTCATAACCACTTATTAGATCAACAAGTCATGGACCTCTCCCTCCTTCGACAAGAAGTATAGCCAATTTCTAAGCCTACTAATATTATCCTCCATACATGCTTTCATCAAATCCGATATTATCCATTCTAGGTCCAATGACCTTATCTCATCCAATACAACCACTCTAATGTTTTGTCATATCAATGAAATCTAAAGCCACAACCCATGCAATCCGTGCACTAATATGCAACAATGCAAATGTACTCAACCACAAGAAATTTCTCAACGAGAGAATTGTTCCGCAAGCTTAAAAATTACCACCACAACGCAATGGTAAAAAAAACCCATCAAACACCGTAGAACCATAACGCACATGATCTGCGCGCCTAAAGAGAGAAGCTCCGGTGAACTCTGTGCAGCACTATCCAGCCTCCAATGGAGGTTGGTAGGTCTTCCCTTTCAATCACACAACCTCCCCAAACATCCACAATCCCAAACACGATCCAAAACTACGAACAATTAGAAAAACCTAGTTCATTAAATGCTTTCATGTATACCTTTCCCAGCCTAACCCTATAACCAGTCGAGTATCTCCATGGCGAACCCATTGTATGTTGGAAAAATATGGAGGTGAGGAAATCTATTGTGCAACAAGGAATTCAACTTGTTATTCTAGACAAGCTCTCATATGGGAAGCCTATTATTCAGGAGTTACGTAAAGTTATTCCTCTACAATGTGAATTAAAAGGCCCTTGCTCGATTGGATTAATTAAGGAGTCTCATGTTCTTATTAAACGATGGAGGATTACATTAATCTCATATCGAATCCACCATTTTATTTGAAGGCACAAGGTGATATGTGGCAGATGAGGTTTACCAAATAGATTCTATGGTGGAAACCGGAAGAACAGACCCCAATTTCCATAGCTTAGATTTCTTTTTTTGACCTGCCTCCTAACGTTTTTGGTAAGAAATTCTTTTTTTCTTTATCTAGGGCAGTTGGTAGACCATTGAGGAGGAAGATGAAACTGGCCCATAGGAATCAAAGTGGATTAAGATAAAGTATGACTATGTCCCTAAATATTGCAAATCTTGCAAGAATCAAGGACATAGTTGAGGAGGAAGATGAAACTGGCCCATAGGAATCAAAGCGGATTAAGATTAAGTATGACTATGTCCCTAAATATTGCAAATATTGCAAGAATCAAGGACATAATGAGCAGGAATGCTAGGTGATTCATCCAGAACTACATAAGAAGCATGAAGAAGTGTTTGATGATCAAGGCAAATGTAAGGAGACTGTGGGAACTGTAGCTAATTCTACAAAGGTGTTATCCAGTGGAAAGGTGCTTGGGAAGCTTCTTCCTAACCATAGAAGGCATGAATGGATTCAGCGGAGCAAAACAAGTACCAATGAAACAAGCAAGGGTATATTATTAGAGTTACAAAGGGTAAGGAAGATGACAAGTTGAAGGGAAAAATCAATGAGGAGGCAGTAGCATAAAAAGCTCATTTGATGTTCTAGAGTTGGAAGAATCAGACCAAGCTATATTGAGGATCACAGATGGAAAGGAACTGAGGATGCAAATGCAAAGATTAAGTAAAAACAACCGGAGAAGTCCAACAATTCAGTGCAAAATAATAATAAGTTGTCAGAGGTGGATCAAGGTGGAGTGGAGGAACAAAGAAGAATGAAAAAGGAAGTTGTAGAAAAGGTTCTAAATAATGATAAATCCAATGCAAATTAGGAGAACCTTTTTAATCCTACACTAACTAGGAGTACTAGTCCTAATGACAATGAGATTAGGTTAGCGGCAAAAGAGGGAACTCCTAATTCTACTAGAGGAGGGATTCAAATGGTGGCAGCTGGTTCATCTCCTAATCCTAATGGTAATGGGAATGGGGATGAGATGAGGAAGGAAATGATAGTAGATTGGGTGGCCAGGAGGTTTGGTCAGCTCATGAAGACAGTCACCACAAATTACTCATGCCAAGAAATTCCTTCACAAACTGTAGAAGATAGTTCAATGAGAATTGAAACTTCTAAGGCTAACACTGATGCAAATAAATCACGGGGAGAAAGTAGAAGAGTTGGGGATCAATTATATAGGTGATAAGCAGGATAATAGCAATGCCCTAGCTGGCAAAGAACAAATAGTTGGTGGTATTGGAGACCTAGGTACAATGAACCCTAGATCCTGTCAAACTAGGGTTGAAGATTTGGAGAAGGCTATTGATAAACAACCTAAGTTACCGGTTGGGGGTGATAGAGGAACTCAAGAACAACCTAAAATAACTGATGGATCAGTTGTTGATTCATCGAGGAAGAAGAACCTTAATGCAACAGTAAACCCTAAGAGCGTTGGTTCAGGGTTTTTAAGATTCTAGAGGTGTTTCCGTGGATGAATTGATTAGGGATCAGGTTGAGAATGTTCATGCTAAGGTCTTAAATGATACAATAAGGTTAGAACAAGATACAACTATTGGGAAGTTACGTTATCCCAACGGAACAATAATTTCTGCAAATGAAGCTACATTGAACCCTAGTCTAGGATATATTTATGACTTGCAATTCAGGACGTTGCGGAAATATTTAGGAATGGGAGATCAAAATGCACTTGTGATGAAGGAGAAAAATAGAGTGGAACCTCAGCATGCTATGGTATCTCATGTAGCAGGTACAAATGAGCCAAGTCTCATGGATTTTACTTCTAAAACTGGCAACCATTGCATACTCAACTCAATATCCCTTTGAAGTCACCTATACAAGTGTTACACGACCTTGTCACACACAATGCCACACCGTTGGAGATTCATCAAGCAGTGGGTAACCAGGAGCAACTTCATGATGAATGTGATGATGAATCAACAACAAGCAAGGAAGATGATTTATCTCCTAGGGATGGAGAGAAGAGTGGTAAAAAGGGAAGAAAGCAAGTCCAAAGCAAGGAGATTCCTCAACCTAAGAGAATCTTTCCTAGTGGGGAAACCTCACAAACCAGATGGTGATCATGACTGTGATTTGGAATATAAGGTCTGTGAATACACAACATGCCTTTCAGAGGGTTATTAATATGCAAATAGAGAATGGTCTCTTTATTGTTGCACTAATGGAACCTTTTCAGAATTGTAGGCACATTCAAAGGTACAAGAGGAGATTAGGTATGGATGCTGTTATGTCAAACATTAATGGTATAATTTGTTTGTTCTTTGATGATGTAATTGAATGTGAGGTGTTAATATATACTTAAAAACAAGTTACCCTTAGAGTATATCATCAAGATATTGGCAAACACATTATGATGATATTTGTGTATGCTAAATGTTCATCCTTATAAAGACTTGAATTATGGGACAACTTGTATTACTTAGCAAGTGATATGGAGTTACTTTGGGTTGTTGGGGGAGATTTTAATGTTGTAATGCATGAATATTAGAATATAGGTGGTATGCCAGTGTATCCACCTAAGTATGAAGATTTTGCGTTTTGTGTGAACTCTTGTGGATTATTCGATCGTGGATACAAAGGAAACCCTTTCACTTGGTGTAATGGTAGGCCGTGAACTCTTGTGGATTATTCAATAGTGTACAAAGGAAACCCTTTCACTTGGTGGAATGGTAGGCCAAATTCAGAGTGCATCTTCAAAAGGATAGATAGAGTCTTTGTAAATCTCAATTTTCATAATATTTTCCAAACATTGAAGTGGGGAACCTTATTAGGACATGTTCTGATCATGCCCCTTTGTTGATGAGCTGTGGGAAGGAGGCTATGTATTTTGTTAAACCTTTTAAGTTCCTTAACTTCTGGATCAAGCATGAGACATTCAAATGCATGGTAAGGACGAATTTGGTGGCAGAATTCATTGGCGACCCATTTTGTATATTCAAACAAAAGTTGAAGAGGGTGAAACCTGCTCTATACCAATGGAGTAAGCTGACATATGGAGACATATTCAAACAACTAGCTATTAGGGAGGATATTTTTAGAGTGAAGGAGATTTTATTTGAATATGAGCCAAACATTGAGAATCGGATTGTGCTCCAAAAGGCACAAGCTAAACTAAAGAAGTATCTTAGCATTGATGAGTAGTATTAGAAGCAACAGACATGCATGAACTGATTTGCTGAAGGTGATAGGAATAGAAGGTTTTTCCACAATCATGTCAATAGAAAAAGGCAGAATCTACAACTGAAGAGAATTCAAAACACTGAAGGTGATTGGATTAAAAGCCAATAGCACATGACTGAGGCTGCAGTGGACTTCTTTCAGTAGCAATTCACAAAAGATGCTAATCCTACATCATTTTAACTCCTCAATAATGTCCCTACTATGGTGTCTAATGAGAAGAATGTGGAGCTTTGCAATATGCCTACTAGAGAGGAAATTAAAGGGGCAATGTATGCTTTATGTGGTGTGAGTGCTAGTGGTCCTAATGGCTTCACAGGAATGTTCTTTCAGGAATACTGGAAAATTATAGGAGATGATATCTACAATATGGTGTAGGTTTTCTATGAGGGAAAATCATTGCCAAAATCTATTACACATAGAAACCTTGTACTGCTTCCTAAAAAGCCTAGGGTAGAGACCTTCTCTAGTCATAGGCCAATATGCCTGAGTAATTTGGTCAACAAGGTGTTTTTAAGGTGGTACATGATATACTGGAGAAAATACTGCCATCTTTGATCTAATCTAATCAATCTGGATTTGTTAAGGGAAGAAGTATCTTTGAACGCATTTTGCTAACGCAGGAGATTGTCAAACATTAAGACTGAGAGGCAAACCTGCTAATGTAGTGATCAAGCTGGATATGGAAAAGGCAGATGATATGGTATCTTGGAGGTATTTAACGCATGTGTTAAGGAAGATGGGCTTTGATGAATGCTTCATCAACATGGTATGTAATCTAATAGCTAATAATTAGTATTCAGTGTTAATCAATAGGCAAGCAACAGGCTTCTTTCGTTCCACAAGGGGAGTCAAGCAAGGAGATCCATTGTCACCAACCTTATTCATACTATCAACTGAGTTATATCTAGATCATTGAATAAGTTGTTTGAGGATAAGAACTTTAAGGGATGGCATGCCTAAGTGGACTGATCCTCTTAACCACTTAGCATATGATGATGACACTATAATATTTTCTTCTGATAATTCATATTCCTTAGAGAAGGTTATAGAAGTCTTGAGCAAGTATGAGTACACTTCTGGACAAATGATCAACAAGCCAAAGAGTTCTTTTTATATGTATTATAATGTGGCTGGACCATTGTGTAACACTGTGGGGACTATCACTGGATTATCAAGAGGTGAGTTTCCATTAACTTATCTTGGTTGTCCATTATTCTACACGAGAATAAGGAAGTATTACTACAATGATATGATAAAGAAGGTGAAGGCAACGCTATATTTTTGGAAAGGGAAGCTACTGTCCTATGGGGGAACAACTACTTTGATCTCTAGTGCCTTACAAAGAATGCCTACACACATCCTATATGTAGTTGATCCACATGATAATGTGCCTGAACATTTACATAAAACCTTTGCTCTATTTTTTTCGAGTAATAAGGAAGAAGGCAAGAGTAGACACTAGACAAAATGGGAAAATCTGTGCCTACCTAAGGAGGAGAGGGTGTAGGTTTTAGATCACTAGTTGATGTCTTTAAAGTAATATTTTCTATGTTTTGGTGGAAGTTTAGAACTTCTAAGTCACTATGGTCAAAATTTATATGGAACAAATATTGCGAAAAAGAACTACCTACGGTGGTTCAATTTAAGGAAGGTTCACATGCATGGAGGAAGATGTTTGAAGGAAGGGAAGAAGTGGAACACGAAATTCAATGGGAAATGAATAGGGGGTCAACTAATGTGTGGCATGAGAACTGGACTAGATTAGGTGCTTTATATCATGTAATACCTCCTGAGTTTCCAATCAATGAAGAGTTGCAAAAAGTGTCTGACTTAAGGGATGGAGAAGGCTGGAATGATCAACTATTGGAGCAGACTTTCCTATGGACATTGCTGACCATATTAGACATGAAGTGCACTTTGACAATAATGATGAATATTGGGATAATCCTAGATGGATTCCTACCTCTTAAGGAAAGTTTTCTGTTAGTAGTGCTTGGATAATCCTGAGGCATAGGGCACCTACTAATACTGAATATAGCAAGTTGTGGACTAAAGGTTTGCGCTTTAAAATCTCCTTCTTCTTATGGAAGTTGTGGAAAGGGAAGGTACCTACTGATGATTTGTGGAGGAGAGGTGGTTACATGGTGGTGTCTAAATGTTGGTGCTGCTCACAATCACAAGAAGACTCTTTTCATCACTTGTTCTTAACTAGTGAAACTGCAACTAAGGTATGGATGACCTTAGATAGGGCATTAGATTACCTGCTGCTTTTACCATTTCTTTTATGTTGTGTTTTGTGTTATCATGTTCCAGTGGTACTAGTGTGTCTTCACACTCAGTTTGGAGATGATAAGGCATTATACAACCTCTATTCGATAAGCAAGAAGTTGGAGTGTCATATTGTTATATGTGCAGCTTCTAAAATATACTTTGGTTGGAGATGGAGTTCAAAATGGAATTGTTCAAGCTCGATCAAAACATTTGTTTAGGAGTTCTGGATTGCTTTAATACATTGGTGTATTTGTTTGGAATTCACATTAGCCTTATCGATTGGATCCTTGATCAATAAAATGCATACCCTTGCGCCTGGTGAGAGCATTAGAGGTGCTACTTGGTGCTTGACCTTGGCTTTTGGATTCAATTACACTGCCTGGAGATGGAAGCATACATCCTATTATTCTGTAATAGCTAGTTCATTAGTCTTAGTTTTCTTGTTCATAGTAGTAGCTAATAGTATTGTTCATCTTTTATATATTTTTGGACATCTTGTAAGATTTGGACCCAATTTTGAGATTTTTTATATATATTATCCACAAGGCAGCCTACGTAGTAGTATATTTGTCTACAACAAACCGTAACACATGAATCTAACACAAATGATAATATCTCAACATAAATCTTCTGCAATGTGCGACCCCATCCAGACACTAGTCCACAAGAAGCACCTCAAGCCACCATGGCTGAAATAAAAAGCCACGCGCAACTTGATATCAAGTACACAATGTGCATGAACATAACCATAGAGAAACAAATAACACAATGCCACACAAACCGAAAATAACATAACCAATGCATAATACGCAACACTCTGTAAATCCGGATAGTGATGGATGCATTAAATTAGTATTATTGTTACCTTCTTACATGTGAAGTCCTATCAGGATAAGTACGGGTAGAAACCGTTGTTTTGGAATCAAGACCGACAGTGAAGTGCATAAAATTTGATATAATTGATTAAGTTTATGGGAGGTACATCTTATAGCCAAACAGTGCAAGGCCATAAAAACTCACGGCCATAAACAGTGCAAGGTACTGTCCAAGGCATTAACATCAGTGCCTCTGACAATGCAAGGCACTGTAGAATCAATGCCTCTAACAGCGCAAGGCACCGTAATCTCAGTGCCCCAGATATTACAAGGCACTGTAACTTCAGTGCCCCAGACAGTGCAAGCCACTGTAGTTTTGATGCCTCTTATAGCGCCTTGCACAGTATGTTTGGCGCCCCTGACGGTGCCTCGCGCCAGATGCTTATCCGGGTTATTTTTTAGTTTCCTTCTCAATTTTAGACACTTATTTAAAAGCCTACCTCGTTCCTTCACACCCCAAACACAAAAACCTACTATAGAAAGGGGAGCTCTCAAGAACCCAACTTCCCCAAGGTCCCTCCATCATCCAAGGTAAGTTCTAACGATGATTCTATGTTAATTTCAATTCTCCAACACCTTATTAACATGAGTAAATCCTTCCACTCATTATATATTCAATTGAGACACTATTGTTGAGAAAGGAAACCTTAGAACATAAATTCAAGAGGAGTAAACTTCCAAAAGGTAATTCTTCTACTCCCCAATCATTTATAACTTTGAATTGATGAGTTTTTGGAAGAATAGTAAATGGGTATGATAAAGAGAACCATATAAACTATGCTAGGGTTTTGGATTGTTGACTTATAATTGTTGTAAACATTTGGGTGATGTAAAATAGTGTAAGTTACATCTCTTTGGGATTGTAGAATCACCTAGAAGTAGTAGAATGAGAACTTGGTGAAGAAAAGACCAATTAATAAGGGCTATGAGGCTTTACGCCTAAAGAGTGTTTGATAGAATCCCTAAGTGACTAAAACATGAGTATTAGTGCTAATATCAGTTCCTCTTGATATATATTGACACAGATTATCATTGAAAGAGGTGACGAACATTGCGATACGCTTAAAAGGACCAGAACCGAGGTATGTGAGGCTAAATCTCTATGTTTGGGAATATTAATGATTCTCCCTACATTACGTTTCTTTTACAACGTTATTAATTGCCTCAGAAATATAGTTAAGCCTAGTTCCTTGAATAGTTGCAGAACTTCTATTCTCTACCTTCATAACTGATTCATGACTTTCATTCTGAATGTTGTGAGATCATTGCGTATTCAATATATACTTGGGTTTAATGCCCCCGAGTCTTAGTATAGATCACTCAGTATGTCATAAACAATTGAAGTTTCAATGTTCATAATCAGTACAAGAATACATGTCTCAGTCTAGTCCTATTAAGTATTCCAGTATTATGTAAGTCAGTGTGATTCAGTATTCCAGTATTATGTAACTCAGTATGATTTAGTATTTTAGTATCATGTATTGCAATATGATTCTTAGTTCATGATTTTAAATCCCTGAATGTTGAACAACTGTATTTGGGCCCGAGGTTGCAGTGTATGCTTTATGCATCTTTGGGTTTGAGGCTGCAGTTTATGCTTTATGCATTTTTGGTCCTGAGGCCGCAGTTATGTTTACGTATAATTCGGCCCGAGGCTGCAGTTTTGCACATATATATTGGGCCTGAGGCCGCAATTTAATATTCAGATTAACAGGTTGTTCATCATTCAGAAGAGGGAGTATTCATATCCTTACTTCATTTTTTCAGTTCAGTTATTAGTTATCAGTTATCCTTTCAGTTTGACTTTTAGTAGTTATCATTTAAGTTATCAGTTATAAGATATCAATTAAGTTATCAGTTATTAGTTATCATTTTAGTTTTCTATCATCAGTTCTCACTTATCATTTCAGTTTTCTATCATCAGTTCTCAGTTATCGGCTTTGTTTCAGTTTCAGTACTTACAGTTCTTTCTTTCAGTAGTTTTACATACAAGTGCAATTCAAATATACTGGCGTCCCTTTTTCGCCTAGAGTATACATCTCACGATGCTGGTAATGATTTACAGGTTGACGATTCAGAGTGCTAAGATTCTTGTACCAGGTAATTAGTGAACCCCAGTTCTTTCGGGGCATTATAGTTACCTTACAGTCTTTCGTATTTTTAGACAGTCAGTGTTTTCAATACTTCATTAGAGGCTTCATAGACTAGAATCACACTTAGACAGAGTCATATGCTTTTCATGTTAAGCAATGTTTACTACAAATATGTTTTAGACTTGTATTAATGATTCAACACTTTGATTTATATCATTCAGACTTTCAGTATATCAGCATATGTTAGTTTATCTTCTGCATTCAGTATGTTATGATATCACATGTTGATTCAGCCAGCCAGTTGGTTCGGTCGGTCACATGTAGTCAGGTACCAAGTGTCGTGTTACGTCCAGGCACAAGTTTGGGGCGTGACAAAGCTTGGTATCGGAGCACTAGGTTCAAGTGTCATGGGGAGTCTAAGAATCCGTGTCCAGTGGAGTTTCCTTTATATGTGTGTGCCGGCCACTCATATAAATGGTTAACCACCAAGACTTTCAGGGTTGTCTCATTTCTTTCTACTCTAGATCATTCCATGAAACTTAGAGCAATAGGTAGCCTTCTGCTCCTATCAAATTCCAGACATATCGAATGCCCAAGCGATGGGCAGGGAAAATCCATGTCCTTGAGAGGTTGTTGAAATTCTGATACAATCGACAGTAGTACATATTAGAGCATAACCTTATCAGAAAGTACTTAATTAGTTATCATGTTTTATGGTTATCACTTTACCTCAGTTACCAGTTATGCAACCTTTCAGTTAGCGTGTTTATGGTCATTTGGTACGCCAATATTCAGTTAGTTAGTTACCAGATCTCTAATTTTAAGTGTATCCAAAGTCTGGAGACTTGTAAGTATACAGTGATGCATATGGGTGCTAATATAAAATGCAAGCAATGGTGATTATAGCAGAATCTTTGAACGTTTTAGGTCTGGATTAAGACCCAACTCACCAGATGGTGTAGGAAGTGATTTATCAGATTATGGTATACTCTGAAGGATATGTTTGTGCATGGTAATTTATTCGTATGTGTTTTACCTCCCATAACAACTTCATTATTCTTGGAAATGGAGCCACGTGTTAGGGGATGATGGTTCAGATGTCAGACCCCATAGTGTAACATGTTAAGAAGTTAATCTTAGCAAGCATAGATTGATCACTATAGTTATGGACAGAAAAGAGCCTAAGGGAAAAATTCGTAGGAGTCAAAACTGTTTGATATTACCAAATATGTGTTTTTGTACGACTCATGCATATGACTAAGAAGATATGATGCACAATATGAGAATCAAGAGAAGCCGATATTGAATTTCAGGGAATGATTTTAAGTTTTTCAGATTTATTCATATTAGAACCAGAAAGTACCACATTAGTAAGTTACTATAAGAAGGAGCTCTTATTGTGAGATAAGGATATGATAGTTCCCGTTAGCTCATGTGATTAAGTGTCTATCTCGGATGTTTATAGTCTGATATAATTTTGAAGTTTATATAAAGTTTGGGATTAGATATTCCAATTTTGTTTACAATAGATGAAATTTCCCTAAGTGTGATCCATGTACATAGTTCAAAAAATATAGTATGCAATAGTAGAATATGTTCAGATGGTGATGAAAGTTAGGAATAACCTTATGCTTCACAAAAATCAACTAGGCAGTAAGAGAGCAAACTACAGGAGAATAGCCTTTGAGAGTTACCGAAAAAGGGTTTCCCCCAAGATTGTTAGTGTTATTAGAGTTGTATTATTAAGATTGTGCATGATAGTTATGAATATATTAGCTTTCCGTTTCTGTAAATAATTTAGTTTTTCCTAGTAAGAAAGATTTATCAGAAGTAATTTGGAATATGAGTCGTAATTGACGTAAAATACAAATAATTGCAGAAAATAAGGAAAGTTGGTTCGGATCCCAGCAAAACAGAAGGATACGCAAGTACAAGACCTTAGCCTTTGGTCTAAGGGGTGATGAGGAAATTGTCAGTAAGTCTAGTTGAAGATTTTAACCCAAAAAGTTAGCATAGGAATCAAAAATCAATCCAGTATGGATAGTATAGCTCATGATTGAGGCATACAAGAGAAATCTGGTGAAAGAAGTTCACCGCTTAGACAAGGTAGGAGTTTGGCCTTCAGACTCAGATGATAGTGGAGTTGTTGTCCGGAACAGGACTTGCTCCTCCTTAGTAGCTGAAGTGAAGGAGAAATAGTTTGATGATCCCTACTTGGTGTAGTTGAAAGAGGGGATTCACATGCATAAGGCGATGGTTTTTGAACGAGGTGGAGATGGTGGTGCTTTTAGGTACCAATATAGATTGTGTGTTCCAGTCATAGATGGACATAGCGATGGAAGATCATGGTAGAAGCCCATAGTTCCAAGTATTAAATATATCGTGGTTCCCCGAATATGTATCATGTTATCAAGGAGATTTATTGGTGGAACGACATGAAAAAGAACGTCGTAGACATTGTGGCCTAGTGTCTGAATTGTCAGCAAGTGAAAGTAAAGCAGCACATATCATAGTTTTTTACCATAGAATACACATATTCTTTAGTGCAAATATTAAATAGACTTTATAATAGGATTATCTCGCACATTTCAAAAGCATTATTTGTATAGGTGAAGGTGTAGATCGCCAATTTATTGGTTCGAAATTGGCGAAGCAGAGTTGTTGGGTGCAGATTTGGTCAATCATGCTATAGAGAAAGTCAAGTTAATTCAAGAGCATTTGAAGACGACTCAAAGTCCCCAAAAGTTCTATTCGGATGTGCATCATAGACTTAGAGTTTCAAGTTGATGATTGGGTGTTTCTGAAAGTTTTACCCATGAAAGGTATTATAAGATTTGGGAAGAAAGGAAAGTTCAGTCCCAGATAGGATCTTATGAAGGATCTGGCAAGTAGATTACGAGTTAGAGTTGCCTCCAGAATTGGTGGTTGTACACCTAGTATTTCATGTGTCGTGTTATAACATGCAAGTTTCTAGTATTCAGATCTCATGTCCCTACACTTATGTTTCCAGTATTCAGATATCATGTTAGAACATTCATGTTTGTTCATTACTCAGATATTCATGTCAGTCCAGTGCTAATATTTTCATGCCAGCTTAGTACTCAAATATTAATGTTTGTTTAGTGATCAAATATTCATATCATTTCAGTATTCTGATATCCATGTTAGTTCAAAATTCACGTATCCATAACAGACAAGTATTAATGTATATGTTTCATGTTATGCGTATTATGCTTCCATATGTAGCTAGTGTTATGCTCTGTTAGCTGGCAGGTATTTTGGAGAAATGTCGAAGGTAGTTATCCTTCTCATTCAAGACTTATATTATAATCTCCATGTCTTTCAGTATTCAGTCAGCTTAGTATTTAGTCATTTCAGCAGCCATTCAGTTCAATAGCTATCTAGTTCAATATCTCAGCATATCAGTAATCATGTATTCATTCAGTTTAGTATGCATGTATTCATGACATTACAATGTTCATATGTTTCAATCAGTCCCATTTAAGTTCTAGAGGAAGATGTAGCTACAATCAGGACAACCACTTGAGGGCTAATGATCCCAAGGGGGAGATAATGTAACAATTCAAAAATCCGGATTAGTGGTGGATGCGTTAAATGAGTATTAATGTGACCTTCTAGACATGTGAAGTCCTATTGCCATGAGTATTGATGGAAATCGTTGTTTTGGAATCAAGACCAATGGTGAAGTGCATGAAATTTTATATAATTGATTAAGTTTATGGGAGGTACGTCTTATATCCAGACAGTGCAAGTCCATAAAAACTCACGGCCATAGACAGTGCAAGGCACTCTCCATGGCATTAACATCAGCGCCCCTAACAGTGCAAGGCACTGTAATATCAGTGCTCCTGACAGTGCAAGGTACTGTAACCTCAGCGCCCCTTACACTGCAAGGCACTGTAACTTCAAAGCCTTCGATGGTGCAAGGCACTATAGTTTTGGTGCCTCTTATGGGCCTTGCACAGTAAGTTTGGCGGCATTGACGGTTCCTTGCGCCAGCGCTGCTTATCCGAGTTAGTTTTTATTTTCCTTCTCAATTTTGGAACGCGTTCACTTATTTAAAATCCATACCTCATTCCCCCACACCCAAAACACGAAAACCTATTCTAGAAAGGGGAGCTCTCAAGAACCCAACTTCCCCAAGGTCCCTCCATTATCCAAGGTAAGTTCTAACGATGATTCTAAGTTAATTTCAATTCTTCCACACCTTATTAGAATGGGTAAATCATTCAACTCATTAGATATTCGGTTAAGACACTATTGTTGAGAAACGAAACCCTAGAACTCGAATTCAAGAGGAGTAAACTTCAAAAAGGTAATGATTCTACTCCCTAATCATTTATAATTATGACTGAATCATAAAATATAGTATCATCTAGCAAGCTTTGGGCAGAACTTTACAGTCCACAACCACGAAACAATCTGCTTCTAAGAACTCCCAGTCTCCAAATTCATAGAACACACGAATCACAATATGTGCTCCCAACTACACCGCCCGAATGCGTAACACCTCTCTCATACACGATCATCCCACGATGGATACTTTCATATTTTCTCCGTATCATATAGCAAAATCTGAATATCAACAATCGATTCACCAGGCGAGTACTACCATACACATAAAGCATCCGTAAGTCAGAACTCAATGTGCCTTCTGAAATGCGCACCCTCTCAGGCATTACCAAGTAGTTGTAGCATTCATCTAGACATCTGAAACCGTCCATGTCTAAGAATTTATGATATCCCCTTCAAAACCGACATATGACCTTACACATGCAAATCTTAATCCCAGACAACACACCACATCTATCATGCCATCATATGAAGAGTAAGAGAATCTCATAATCCACTCCGAGTCACAAGCAAACTGCATACTCAATTAGCTAGGAATCTTCCATTGGATCTCATTCAGGAGAAAATCACAATACACAACATGATCTTCACGCCAGTAGGAAATATCCACTTCGCACCGTGATAGAAATCATTGATAAATTCTTGGAATACATTTACACCTAACCAAACCATCAGAACTGAATCTCTATAACTCCACCAAGCCACGCGAGTCACCAAAACCCAAGAGCATTTCCACAAAACACCTCTAGAATCTCACTACATCATAAGTACCCAAAGAACCGATCATATCCCATTACGATGTTGATCTAATCTACTACTAAACTGTCCTATTTCTCTGAGTTCCTTCCAAATTGCCCTCAAATTGATATTTCTTGCTAGAATACCATTATCCTTAACCAAATCTCACCCCACGAATTCTAGCATAGAAGCACAATGACCTAAGGCCCATAAGTCGTTGAATCCTATCTTAAGCACCCCAAAAGTAGCACAACCAAGATATCCACTTTGAAGAGACCTTCTGTTAATCTAAATCCATTTCCTTCACCTCCCTGATACTGATATGTAGACTCCATAATGATATAGAAATACCACGAGTCTCGACACCATCCAATGCAAATATGACATATACTAATCGGAAATTCTCAATTTCTACATACAAATATTGAATCCATTAGAACCATTCTCAAGATTCATCCACTCCTCTCCAATCTTAATTACACCGCCCCAAAAGGGCCAATCGACTTGTGCCCCAGTAGCATGACGACACCCAAAGAAGTAACCCTACCTTAACGTAACCGAGCAAATTTCTAATTTATTCATACAACATCCTTCACGAATAACCACTCAATCATTCCATGATTCCCATATACCCATAGAGTGTAATACACCCCGTATACAGAAATTCCCTTACTCGAGTCATCCTCAATCCCAATCCCTGCAAGTCATAACTAATTCATAGGTATACCTCAAACTGAAATTGATATAACACATAATCGTACGGTCAACGATAGAAGACTCCCCCACTTGGCTCAAAGCCATGTAATAAAACATCTGATAACTTACAATAACCATACCCCATTACTGCCATAATACCACGGTGTGATTAAACTAAATCATTCATAAACTCATATAACACAAACCATCTAATACCTCAAATCATCAGCAAATATCACATTCATCCTCGTGATGCTCAACTCAACTATTGCAACCGATCCAAACTCAAATCACAAAAATATAACCCACTGGTAGAAAAGAAAGCCTCCAAACAACATCATAAAAAATCACACATTCATAGATTACCTCGCAAGTTATATCCCGCCTGCTTAGCCTCAAACTAACATCTCTTTATACCCTTTCACATCCACAACTACTATGCAATCACTTAATATTTTTGAGTCTGAATCCATCAACAAGACATGAAAATCTTCTTTGTTCCACAATTAGACAATCATGAAAAATCTTCCAATACACTCATAAGTAGAGACTATACATCACATCAAGACAGAAATAAAGCACCCAATAGTCATTTCTACATCTCAAGAAACTCTTCTCGTCACATTCAAACCATCTGAACACATCTCGCAGTCACATCATACTCATCAGGTATTTGTCCAGCCACCTATCGAGCCACAAATTCCGCACATGGGGACACTACCAAACATATAAGTCCAAAAACATGTACCCATTTAACTGAATTCCCCGTGCTCAAGCTACAAATAAAAACCGGCCTCGTGTCCTCCAGACTGGCCCATCATCAGCACACCAAAATCACATCTTGCATCTCATTCATGAAGAATAAGTCGTCGATGGAGAGCTGATACCGAGTGCTCACATACGCGTACAAATGCATGGAAGGAATTCAAAAAGTTATGCTTCAAGCCGAATCAATGTCGCACAATAAGGAAAGAAAAATGGGAAATTTATCCTAAATTCCTTGTAGCCTCTCGAAGATAGGTATGGACATCATCATACCGATGCACAGGACTCTACTAGACACCTGCTTATGACTTGTAGAAACTATGAACCTATAGCTCTGATACTAATTTGTCACGATCCCAAAATCAAACTATTCGTGGTGGAACCTAACCCAACCCAACCCGCTAGGTAAGCCACCTAATAACTATCCAATTCCAATAATATTTAATAAGAAAATTAAGTAAAAGAAATTCTCTAAATCTTATACATTTCCCAAGGACTGGTAGTACAAATCATGAGCTTCTAAGATTAGAATTTACAAAGCTGGTATGAAGTCAATACATCATCTATTCAAAACGTACATAAATAAATTTTTATAAATCTAAGGCTAACATGAATAAGAGGAAGCTACAACCGGAACGCATGTACGTCTTTAAATCTATCTCCCGTCAATCACAACAACATCAGAAGACAACATTTTCACGCAAGGTACAAAAGTGTAGTATGAGTAAAACCTACCCCATGTACTCAATAACAAACCTAACCTTAATTGAAAGTAGTAACGAGCTAGAACAAAGTTCAGGTCCAACACCAATAGCCAAAAATAGTTCATAACAACGTAAAGTAAGTAATAAAAGAAGTAGCTCAGAGATAACAAGTTAAGTTTATTCATAGTTCCCGAAAATAGTTTTGCTTTTCAAGTATATGAGGGAAAACCTAAGTCCTTTACCGAAGTGGCTAAAAATATGAATAAGTTCGAAAACTATAATTTTTCCCAAAAGCTTTCCCTAGTAAATGCTTAATTTTCAAATGGCATGAGGAAAATACATATCTATGCCTATATGTCAATATGTGTGAGAAGTCAGGATGACGTGATACCGTACAACATGAGGAAAATGCATCACTATGCATGTATGTCAAATGCGATGCAACTCAGTGATAAAACCATATGCATACTTTCAAAGTATCAATTCACTCAGTCCTCCTTGTCACTCGGTCCTCACAGCCACTCACTCCTCACAGTCACTCACTCCTCCCAATAACTCCTCACTCAGCACTCGCACTCAGTAGTTACATGCGCTCACTGGGGATGCATCCAGACTCCTGAGGGGATCCATCATCCCAAGCAATATAACAAGACAATCATGACATAAATCAGTAAGACATGATGCACCATGCAACACGCTCCCATCGAAAATCAATAAAACAAGCTGCAGCGTGTAGCCCGATCCCATAAACATCCTCACCATCAGGCCCTCGGCCTCACTCAGTCATCAATCTCTCCATTCTCTCAGGGTCTCAACGTCATGAAAAATCAGCCTAAGAATAATGATGTGATGTATCAATAAATGGTAATAGAGACTGAGATATGATATGCATATGAATGCGTATGACTGAGTATGTAATGCAATGAAAATAGATAGCTCAACAATAGAAACTACCTCAGTAGGTCACAACAAGATAAGCATATAGCCTAGACATGGATTCTAACAGGGATCACAACTCAATAGTTCTAGTACATAAAGATTTCATGGTTACAGATAAGGTCAGGTAACTACACAGTACCACAAAAATGGCGGAATCACAATTCACACGGTGCACTCCCACACGCCCATCACCTAGAATGTGTGTCACCTCAACACCAAACACATAACATGTAATTCAAGGTTCCATATCCTCAGCACCAAGTTTAGAATTGTTACTTACCTAAAACAAGCCCATTCCTATACCGAGCAAGCCAAACGATGCCCTAAAGATGCCCTCACATGCGTACTGACCTTCAAACGACTCAAAACTAGCCAAACGCAACTCAAATACATCAAATAATGCCAAAGGAAACGAACCCAATCGATAAAGGTCGAATCTTTAATCAAAAGCCCAAAATCGGCCAAAAAGTAAAACATGGGTGTAACAACCCGACTGGTCGTTCCGGGATGTTTACCCCATTTCCCCTATTTCTGCATTTGTTGTATATCGCTATCCTGTTTTTGATGTGTTGGATCAGTAGGTTTGGGTCTGGAGTGGTTATGGTTAGAGTTTAGTGATTTAGCCTTTTAAAGTAGCCTAATAGTTGAGAAAGTTAACTAAGAGTTGACTTATTGGTAGACGACCTCGGAATGTGGATTTTATGGCTCGAATAGCTTCGTTAGGTGATTTGGGACTTAGGAGTGTGTTCAGAATATTTTTGTGTTGTCCGGTGTAGAAATAGGCTTGAATTGGCGAAAGTTAATTTTTGGCAATTTCCGGTCGGCAGTGGAAAATAGGCTATCGGGGTCGGAATAGAATTCCGGAAGTTTGAGCAGGTTCGTAATGTCATTTTTGATATGACTGTCAAGTCAATCAGAGGTGTTTTGGTTGGTTTCGGCGTCGTTGGCAAAATTTAAACGTTTCAAAGTTCTTAGGCTTGAAATTGATGTAAAATTGGTGTTTTCGTGTTGTTTTTGCTGTTTCGAAGGCTTGAATAAGTTTGAATGATGTTATGGGCTATGTTGGTATATTTGGTTGAGGTCCCGAGGGATTCGGGTGTGTTTCAGATGATTAAAGGATCGATTTTGAGTTTGCAACTTGGCAGATTTTCTTGTTTTGTTGCAGAGACTTTTGTTCTTCGCGTTCGAGGGTGGGAGGCCACGTTCGCAAAGAGTTGTTTGGGGGAGCTGAGTTTTTGTTCTTCACGTTCACGAAGAGAAGGATGCGAACGCAGAGGTCTGAGTGTGCTGGTCAACGCGTTCGCGTTCAAGGTCACACGTTCACAAAGAAGGGGGGGGGGGGTGTTGGGGACCCCCAGGTGTTTTGGCCTATGCGTTTGCGTGGCAGGGATGCATTCACAAAGACCTGGGGAGGCAGTGCTTCGCGTTCGCAAGGTTGAGGTCGCGTCTGCATAGTGTTAATTTTGGGCATGTTCGAAATTGTTCTATGCGAACGCAGTCATAGTGACGTGTTTGCGAAGAGGGAATTTATGTGGCTGGGCAGAATGTTTAAAAAGCCCAAGTGCAAATTTGATTTCATTTCCACCATTGTTGCATGCGAAATTGAGAGCTTTTGAGAGGAATTTGAAGGGAAATCAAGGGAAATCATTTGGAGGTAAGAATTTCAACTTCATAACACGTTTCTATGTCAATTCTTGAGTAATTAAACCACAAAAAAATTCTGGAAATTTAATCAAGTTGGGGAAGAAGGGTCTATGGGAAATTTATTTTTCTTTTGAGGATTTGAGTGGGCAATTATGGTTCGATTGTACTGTTCTTGGTATGCATATAATCGTGGGAGGATGAGGTTTCTAATGATGTAAAAATTATCAAATTACGAGATGTGGGCCCGGGGCTCGGGTTTGGCCGAATTTTGAGATTTTTGATTAGATTGATAATTTTCGATTGGGTTGTGTTTCTTGAGTCTATATTGATAATGTTAACTGGTTTTGGCTAGTTTCGGAGCAATCGGGAGCCAATTTAAGGAGTAAAATCATAGCGGAGTAGTGTAGTGGCCCGGTATAGGTAAGTAATGGTCTTAAATCTTGTCCTGAGGGTATGGAACCCCGGACTGTACCATTTTCTCACTGAATTTGGAATGGCGTACATGTCGGATGACGAATATGTGGCGCGTACTGATTTTTGGATTGGACTAGGTCCTCTCCGCGGCGACTAATGAGTTGCAGATTTACTCAAAATCTTATGTTAAATATGTTCTAAAGATTTGTGAAATATTTGGGCTATAAGCCGTGTTTGGGGCCTCATGGCAACCTGTTTAGACCCTTTGAGGGCGTTTTGCTGATGTTTTCCTCACTACCTGTTGATGATTTTACTCAGCATCATTGTGCATACTGTTTTATTTGAAACTCAGCCTGATTTACACTACATGAGCATTAAAATGATATTTTCGGGTCGAGTACCCTGTTTTACTACTTTGCCCGAGGGGCTTTTCGAGTGGTTCCACCGAGTGTGGCCGTGGGCCAAGAGTGATGGTGAGGTGCTGAGTGATTTAGCACTTCGGCTGAAGGAGCCCCTCCGGAGTCTGTACACACCCCTAGTGAGCGCACCGAGTGCGAGTGATGAGTAATTGGGAGGCATGAGTGACTGTGAGGTGCTGAGTGATTGTGAGATGATGAGGGATTGGTGAGGCATGCCCGAGGAGCTAATTATGAAACATGTTTTTGCCCGAGGGGCTACTATGATTTTCTACATTTATTGCATACCAAACCTTTGTTTTAAAGTTTTTAAAATGTTCATTATTTTAAGGACTTTAGTGAAGTTGATTTCTAAGGCATGGTGATTTCGGATATCTATGTACACTATTGGAAAGTAAGGCTGTGTATATTGTGACTTGATGACATTGATTTTTATGTGATTCCTTGCTACTTAGACTTGATTTATTTCCATTACTACTGAGTTGGCATACTCACATTACTCCCTCCACCTCTGAGTGCAGATTCAGGAGCACTCTATCAACTCATCAAGGGACTCAGCTAGAGTATTAGATTCAACATGGTTAGGGACTTGGAGTCAGAAAATCCATATCAACAGGTGGTTGAGCTTGCACGGAGGTTAGAGGATATATGAGACCGTGATAGAGATAATAGGGAGGCCACGAAGCCTTATGGCACAAGGGAATTTAGTGGTGGTCACGCCACAAGTACAACTCGTCTGGGTAGGGGCTATGTGAGCCGTCCAGTTCATTTCGCAGTTCAAGCTTCTATGGGTTCTCCGATTGTATCGAGGTCCAAGGTTGCAAAGTTTGCTCAGCAATATTCTAATGCACCACCTACGTGGGGTGCCTTCAGCAGTCAGTCTAGCCAACCAGGCCTGAGTTAGTCCCAGCTGCCAAACTTACCGATAGCTTGTTTAAGTGTGGCGATACCCGCCACACGGTAGAGATTGCCCCAGACTCAGTAGGGGTGAACCTTCCTAGACTACTCAGGCTTCACGAATTCTGTCAGGTCCGCAAAGTTCTCAGGCCATGATTCTTTCCCTAGTTGCCACTCCACCCGCTCAGTCAGTTAGGGGTGGGGGACGAGCGGGTAAAGTTCACCCTATAGTGGGAGGCCAGACCATATTCTATCCTCTTCCGAGTAGGACTGAGGTAGTTGCTTCAAACTCAGTCATTACAGGTATGGTTCCAATTTACCGTGGAGATGCATCAGTCTTATTTGATCTGAGATCAACTTATTCATATGTATTATCTTACTTTGCTCCGTATTTGGATATATCGTGTGATTCCTTGAGTTCTCATGTTTAGGTGTCCACACCTGTAGGAGATTCTATTATTGTGGACTGTGTGTATTGGTCATGTCTTGTTGTTTCCCTATCATCCTATTCTTGAATGTCATGCCAATACTGTGACACTGGCTATGCTAGGGTTACCAAAGTTAGAGTTGAGGAATGCATTAGATTATGTTCCTAGCAGGGTTATATCATTTTCAACGGCTCAACGAATGGTTGAGAAGGGGTTTAATGCTTATTTAGCCTCTGTGCGGGATGTCAATTTTGATACTCCTACAAGAGTCAGTTCCGGTGGTAAGAGACTTTCCAAATGTATTTCGCAGAACTTCTGGGCATGACTCCCAATAGAATATCGATTTCGGTAATGATAGGCAGTTAGAAATTTTGTTTATGGCCCCAACAAAGCTGTTTGAGTTAAAGTAGCAGTTACAAAATTTGCTTGATAAGGGATTTATTTGGCCTAGTTCGTTGTTGTGGGGTGCTTTGGTCCTGTTTTTGAAGAAGAATGATAGATCTATGCACGTGTGGATTGAATACCGTCAGTTGAACAAGGTTACAGTGAAGAACAGGAATCCATTTCCACGTATGAATGACCTATTTGATAAGCTACAGGGAGCCAAAGTGTTCTCAAGATTGATTTGTGGTCAGATTATCATCAGTTGAAGATTCGGGATTGGATATTCCAAAGACTTCCTTTAGGACTCGGTATGGTCACAACGAGTTCCTTGTGATATCATTTGGGCCGACCAACGCCCAAGAAACATTTATGCACCTGGTGAACATTTTATTCAAGACTTATCTCGATTCATTCATAATTGTGTTTACTGATGACATCTTGGTATACTCCCACAGTTGAAAAGATCATGAGCAGCATTTGAGGATCATGTTTCAAACCATGAGTGAGAAACAATTATATGCAAATTTCAATTTGTAAATTCTGACTTGGTCAGTGGCATTTTTGGGTGTCGAGTGAGGGGATCAAGGTAGATCCAAAGAAGATTGAGGCGGTGTAGAGTTGGCCCAGACCATCTTCAACTACTGAGATTCGAAGTTTCCTTGGTTTGGCCGGGTATTATCGTCGTTTCATTGAGGGCTTCTCATTTATTGTTGTACCTATGACGAAATTGACCCAGAAGGGTGATCCTTTTAGATGGACTGAGAAGTGTGAGGCAAGCTTTCAAAATCTCAAGAATTCTTTGACCACAACCCTAGTGTTGGTGTTGCCTACGGGCTCTAGGTCTTATACTGTGTTTTGTGATGCATCATGTATTGGCCTTGGCGCGGTGTTGATGCAAGGAGGTAGGGTGATTGCCTAAGTGTCTCACCACTTGAAGTCTCATGAGAAGAATTATCCAGTCCACGATTTGGAGATGGCAGCCATTATTCATGCATTGCAGATCTGGCAGCATAATTTGTATGGTGTTCCTTGTGAGGTCTTTACCGGCCATCGAAGTCTATAACATCTGTTCAAACACAAAAATCTTAACTTGTGGCAGAGGATGTGGTTAGAGTTACTTAAGGACTATGATATCACCATTATATATCATCCTTGGAAGGCGAATATGGTGGCCGATGCCTTGAGTCGAAAGGCGGAGAGTTTGGGTAGTTTAACATATCTATTAGTAGTAGAGAGGCCATTAGCATTGGAGGTTCGAGCCTTATCCAACCAGTATATTAGATTGGATGTTTCGGAGCCCAGTAGAGTTCTTTCCAACGTGTTTCACGGTCTTCTCTATATGACAGTATTAGAGAGCGTCAGTATGACGACTCTCATCCGCTTGTCCCCAAGGACACGGTTAAACATGGCTATTCCAAGGAGGTTACTATTATGGATCACGGTATGCTTCGGATGCAGGGCCGGTTATATGTTCCCGATGTGGATGGTTTGCGTGAGTTGATTCTTCAGGAGACCCATAGTTTGCGGTACTCCATTCATCCGAGTGCCGCTAAGATGTATTATGACTTGAGGCATAAATATTGGTGGAGAAGGATGAAGAAGGACATAGTGGAGTATGTAGCTATATTCCTTAATTATCAGTAGGCGAAGAATGAGCATCAGTATCCTGGTGGTTTGCTTCAGCGGCTTGAGATTCCTAAGTATAAATGTAATCACATCACCATGGACTTCATTGTTGGGCTCCCACAAACATAGAGGAAGTTTGATGCAGTATGGGTGATTATTGACAGGTTGACCAAGTCGGTTCATTTCGTTCCGATACTGACTACCTATTATTTAGAGCAACTGGCTTAGGTTTATATCAGCGAGATTGTCCAACATCATGGTGTACCGGTATCTATCATCTCTGATCGGGGTACACAGTTCACCTCGCATTTGTGGAGGTTGTACAACGTGATCTTGGCACATGGGTTGAAGTACATCATTTCATCCTCAAACGGACACACAATCCAAGCACATTATTTAGATATTGGAGGATATGCTTCGTGCATGTGTTATGGATTTTGGACGTGCTTGTGATCAGTTCTTGTCACTTGCGGAGTTTGCCTACATAAATAGCTATATTCGTGTGTCCAGATGGGTCTGTATAAGGCTCTATATGGGAGACGGTGTCGTTCTCCAGTTGGGTGGTTTGAGCCGTGAGAGGCTAAGTTATTAGGCACAAATCTTGTTCGAGATGCTTTGGAGAAGGTGAAGTTAATCCAGGGTCGACTTCATACAGCCCAATTGAGAAAGAAGAACTATGTGGTTTGGAACGTTCGCGATGTTTCATTCATGGTTGGAGAGCGAGTCTTGCTCCGGGTTTCATTCATGAATGGTGTGATGAGGTTCGGTAAGAAGGTCAAGTTACGACCTAGGTACATTGGACCTTTTGAGATCATTTAGAGGATTGGAAAGGTGTCCTACAAGCTTGCATTGCCACCTAGTTATCTACGATTCATCCGGTGATCCATGTCTTTATGCTCTGGAAGTATTATGGTGACCCGTCTCATGTTCTAGACTTCAGCATAGTCCAATTAGACGAGGATTTGACTTACATTGAGGAGCTCGTGGCTATCAGGGACCGGCAGGTCCGAAAATTGAGATAAAAGGATATTGCTTCAGTGAAGGTTCAATGGAGTGGTCATCCGATAGAAGAGGCAGCTTGGGAGACCGAGTAAGAGATGTGGAGTCGTTATCCTCATCTATTCACCACTTCAGGTACGTACTTATGTAGGTTCGAGGATCAACATTTGTTTTAAGAGGGGGAGAATGTAATGATCTGATCGGTCATTTTTTGTAATTGCGTCCAGTTACCCCTTTTTTATTGCTTCTCACTTGTGTGTTTAGTTCTTTATTACTTGCGGGTTGATTAGTTTTATTTCGGGAAACTTTCAGGTTGATTTCGACCCTTAACTCTGGACTTAGAAGTTTAAATTTTAAAATTTTGACCAAACTTTGACTTTTGTGAAAACGACCCCGGAACTGTGTTTTTATTACTCCGATAGCTTTGTATCATGATTTGAGACTTGGGCGTATGCCCGAAATTGATTTTGGAAGTTTGTAGATTGATCTGTGTTGATGTGCCAAAATTTGGCAATTTTAAGTTGAAATGTTTAACCGTAGGTTGACTTTTAGATACTGAGCTCGAAATTTTATCACGACCCATCCTTCCGTAGGAAGTCGTGATGGCACCTAGTCTCTATGACTAGGCAAGCCTAATATGTGACAGCAATTTATCAAATGTATATAACAAAATAATCAACCCAGTCTGATAGACTCATATAACTACTAAAAAGTGGAATCTCAACCATACAATTCCCAAGAACTGTGGAACAGAATCAAAAGCATTATGGAATAACTAAAAATATATGATACATCACTGTTTGCGAGAAAATACAACAGTAACTGAGAATAAGTGAAGGGGACTCCGAGGCCTGCGGATGCTGAGCAGGCATACCTTGATGTCTCCGATAAATGAAGCTAGCAAGAAAATCTCCATCTACCTTTACGAGCGGATGAACCTGGATCTGCACAAAAAGATATGCATAAAGATAGTTTGAGTGCACCACAATGGTACCCATCAAGTATCAAGCCTAACCTCAATAAAGTAGTGATGAGGCCAAGGTCAAGACACCTACTAGGATATGAAATAGACAGTATAAAATGAAATACTGTTATAAAATGGAAAGTGAGAAAGCAACTAATACGGAACAAGATGATAGCATGTGAGTAACAACTTAAGTGATACAAAGAACATGTACAGCTGCTACAATGATAAGGAATGGAGAAACAAGTAATATTCCTTCCACGACACTTTAAAACATGAAATAACAACAAGTATCATATCGAGGAACCGCCTCGTGTATAAAAAAATCAAAATCAAGGTATCTCTTTGTATAATGAAGAATAATAACCGAGGTACCGCCTCGTATTCACATTTCTGAATTTCAATCATAATCTTTCCTTATGACGGCGCGTAAGCCATACATTTAAAAATAGGTTTGGAAAAGAGTTTTCTCGATATAGTTACACGCACTTTAGCCCACCTTATGATGCCATGTGGCTTCACGTAGTTCCACTGCAAGAAACACGAACATAAGTCATATCTTATACCATCACCTGCACATCAACCCAAGCCTTATACCATCGCATGCACATCAATATCATATCACAATAACAACATCGCATCACAAGTTCCTGCATATCACAACTTGCCAACAACAACACAATGTATACGAGAATATCAACAACAATAATGGATGAAAAATGCTCAATAGGATAGTTTTTGTAACGACCCGGCCGGTAGTTCCATGAGATTTGCCTCGTTTCCCTCATTTCTGCATTTGTTATATATTTCTAGCATGTTTTGGTTGTATTGGGTCAGTTGGCTTGGGTCTGGAGTGGTTATGGTGAGAATTGAGGCATTTAGTCACATAAATTAACCTAATAGTTGAGAAAGTCAACTGAGAGTTGACTTATTGGTGAATGACCTCGGAATGCAGATTTTATGGCTCGGATAGCTTCTTTAGGTGATTTGGGACTTAGGAGTGTGTTCAGAATATTTTTGTGATGACCGGTGTAGAATTAGGCTTGAATTGGCGTAAGTTAGTTTTTCGCGATTTCCGGTCGGCAGTGAAAAATAGGCTATCGGGGCCGGAATAGAATTCTGAAACTTGGAGCAGGTTCGTAATGTTATTTTTGATATGGCTGCAAAATTTCAGGTAAATCGGAGGTGTTTTGGTTGGTTTCGGCGTAGTTGGCATATTTTGAAGTTTCGAAGTTCATAGGCTTGAATTGGATGTAATTTGGTGTTTTCGTGTTATTTTGGTGTTTCGAAGGCTCGACTAAGTTGGAATAATTCTATGGGTTATGTTGGTATGTTGCCCCGAGGGTCTCGGGATTGATTTCGGATGGTTGGCGAGGTTTTGAACTTGGAAAAATTTGCAGAAATAGCTGCTGGTGTGAGTTTCTGGTGTTGGCCGCACCTGCGGATGGGTAGCAGAAGGTGTAATATCGTAGGTGCAATGGGCCACACGCATATGCAAAAAAGGCTAGGCAGGGGATTTGTCGCAGGTGCAAAGTTATGGCCGCACCTGTGAAGCCGCAGGTGCGGAGGATTTGCCGCAGGTGCGAAATTCGTTCGTTAGTGGGACTTCCGCAGGTGCGCACCTGGGACTGCAGGTGCGGATATGCTGGCAGAAATAGTATAAAAAGGGGCCTCTGTGAAAATTGTCTCATTTCACCATTTTTGCATGCAGGAGGAACTCTTTGAAGGCTATTTGAAGAAAGGAACTCGAGATTATTTAGTGAAGGTAAGTTATCTGGTTATTAACATCGTTTCTATGCTATTTTGTTCGGAGTAGGCTTGAAAATTGGAGGATTTAAGTAGGAAAAGGTTGGGTAGAAGGGGTGGAGAATTTTAATTTTCTTTTAAGGTTTTGGGTAGGCAATTGTGATCCGATTGTGATGATTTTTGTATGAGTAGAATCGTGGGTGGACGTGGTTTCCAGTGATGTAAAAATTATCGAATTCTGAGACGTCGGCCCAGGGCTCGGGTTTGGCCGAATTTCGAGATTTCTTGTTTAGTTTGATAGTTTTCGATTGGGTTTTGTTCCTTTGGTATATATTAATGATATTAATATGGTTTTTGCTAGACTCAGAGCAATCAAGAGCTAATTCGAGGGGCAAGAGCATAGGGGACTAGTGTTGTGGCCTTGTAGAGGTAAGTAATGGTTATAAATCTTGTCCTGAGGGTATGGAATCCCAGACTACATATTTCTCACAGATTTTAGACTGGCGCACATATCAGATGACGAGTATGTGGTGCGTACTTTTTCTTGGATTGGACTAGGTCCTCTCCGCGACAACTAATGAGTTGCATATTTTCTCAAAACCTTATTTTAAATTATGTTTTAAAGATTTGTGAACTATTTGGGCTATAAGTCGTGTTTAGGGCCTCGCGCCGATCTGTTTAGACCCCTTGGGGGCATTTCACTGCTGTTTTTCCTCACTATTTGTTGATGATTTCACTCAGCCACATTGTGCTTACTGTTTTCGAGACTCAGCCTGATTTACACTACTTTGAAATTTAAAATGATGTTTTGGGTTGAGTACCCTGTTTTACTGATTCGCTCGAGGGGCCTTTCGAGTGGTTCTGCTGACTGAGGCTGAGGGCCTGATTGTGAGGTGCTGAGTGATATTAGCGCTTGGGCTGAAGGAGACCCTCCAGAGTCTGTACATACCCCCAGTGAGCGTGGCTGAGTGGTACTAGCGCTTGGGCTGAAGGAGCCCCTCCCGAGTCTATACACACCCCCAGTGAGCGCACCGAGTGCCGAGTGACGAACGATTGGGAGGCATGGGTGACTGTGAGGTGCTGAGTGATTATGAGGCTGAGTGACCGTGAGGCATGCCCGAGGGGCTGATTATGATATATGTTTTTGCCCGAGGGGCTACTTATGATTTAACTAATTTCATTTTCATACTAAATCTTTTTGTTTGAAGTTGTTAAAAATATGCATTCTTTAAAAGACTTTTCTGAAGTTGGTTTTAAGGCATGATGATTTCGCATATCTATGTTTATACTATTGGAAAGTAAGGCTGTGTATATTGTGATTTGATGGCATTGATTTATGGTGTTTCCTTGCCGCTTAGACTTGATTTATTTTCATTACTACTGAGTTGGCGTACTCACATTACTCCCTGCACCTCTGTGTGCAGATTCAAGTGCATATATCGAGCATTAGCCGTTTATTCCGTGCGAAGCCGGATTGCGGGATATAGAGGTAGTTGTTCAGCGTCCGCAACATCTCTGTTTTCCCTTCTTGTTGTATCTAGCTTTCATTCGTAGGTTTTGTATTATAATAGTATATTCTGTCTTATTCTTCTAGATGCTCATGACATGTTGACTCCGGGTTTTGGGGTTGGTCGCATTGTGTATTGGCCTATTTATTCAGTAATATCTGTATATTTTATGAAATGCTTGGAACTTGATTGGGATTTTTAAGGAAATTGCGATAGTTGGCTAGCCTAGTTCCATGATAGGATCCATCGTGGCCGGTTTAGGATTTGGGGTCGTGACAATTTGGTATTAGAGCCTAGGTTACATAGGACTCAACGGTTGTGAGCACGTTTAGTAGAGTCTCTTTGATTGGTACGGAGACATCTATACTTATCTTCGAGAGGCTGCCGAACTTTTAGGAAACATTTCTCTCTTTCTTGAACTCTTTCGTGCTGATCTATTGATCCTTGAAAGCTGAACTTACGTTGTTTCATTCTCTCATAGATGGTGAGGACGCGCCATACCGATTAG
This sequence comes from Nicotiana knightiana, assembly GCA_005239525.1. Classification (NCBI taxonomy): domain Eukaryota; kingdom Viridiplantae; phylum Streptophyta; class Magnoliopsida; order Solanales; family Solanaceae; genus Nicotiana; species Nicotiana knightiana. The sequence goes on along the minus strand of ML419903.1, from coordinate 33,419 downwards.
AGTGACCAGTCACCGGCTAGACCAGCGAGAGGTCGAGGCCACGGTTGAGGCCGTGGTAGAGGTAGGGGGCCAGCCTGTGCAGCAGCCAAGACAGTACCTCAGGATCCCCCTATCGATCATGATCAGGTTCCCACCGATGGTGTTCTAGTGCCTATAGTTATTCCGGATCTTCAGAAGACCCTGTGTCAGATATTGACAGTATACACCAGTTTGGCTCAGGCAGTCGCCATGTATTCTACTGCCACCATAGCTCAGGCCGGGGAAGTCAATCAGACTACAGCTGCCCGGGCACCTGAGCAGGCTGCACAGGGTATTCAGGCAGCGGGAGCGGCCCCAGGTCAGCCAGTTGCTCCGATCCAGGATTATGTGGTCCCTGCTATGCTTGAGGATGAGCAGCGTAGGTTGGAGAGATTCAGCAGACTTCAGCCTCCGAGTTTCAGCCGTACAGAGGGCGAGGATGCCCAGGGGTTTCTAGATAGGTGCCAAAGGATACTACGTACTGCAGGTATTTTGGTGACCAGTGGGTCTCATTTAGTACATATCAGTTTGCGGGTGCTGCCTTTACTTGGTGGGAGTCATTCGGGAGACGTGGGCCGGTTGGTTCAACACCTCTCACCTGGCAGCAGTTCTCCATGATCTTTTTGGAGAAGTATGTTCCTCAGTTCCACAGAGTGGAGCAGCGCAGGCAGCTTGAGCAGCTGCGCCAAGGAGAGATATCAGTTACTCAGTACGAGATGAGGTTTTCTTAGTTGGCTAGGCATGCTTCTGAGATTGTCGCTACTGATAAGGAGAGGGTGAGGAGGTTTGTAGATGGTCTTTCTTATCAGCTTAAGTTGTTTATGACTCGGGAGAGAGTATCAGGTGCTTCATTCGAGAAGTTTGTTGACATAGCTCGAGATATTAAGTCTGATCGCTGTTAGGAGCGGGAGGAGAGGGAGGCCAAGAGGCCTCGTGGTTCGGGCAGTTCTAGTGGTCTCCCTTTAGGGGAAAGTTTCAGCAGGGTAGGGGCCGTTCATTCAGGCCTCCTCAGTGAGGACGCCCATCATATAGTGGTGCATCTTCGGGGCAGGGTCCCCGTGGTTCTCGGTCAGGCAGTACTTAATTCGGTGCCCTCCCAGCTCAGAGTGTAGCTCGAGCACCCCAGGTTTAGGGTTCTTCTATGCATGAGTCTTCCAGTGGTCGTTCGGGTGCTAAGGGTTCCTATCAGTCCCCGCCTCCAGCTCCAGGGAGTTGCTTTGAGTATTGAGAGTTCGGGAACGTGTGGAGAAAGTGTCCCCGCCGTACCGGTGGATTTTCTCAGCAGAGGGGCCAGCCCTCGACTTCAGATCCAGTCACTTCACCACCCGCCCAGGCAGCCACGGGTGGTGGTCAGTCAGCCAGAGGCCGCCCTAGAGGGGGAGGTCTACCAGGGGGAGATCAGGCTCGCATGTATGCATTTCAAGCCAGGCCATATGCTATGGCATCAGATGCCGTGATCGCAGGTATTGTCTCAGTCTGTTGTTGAGATGCCTTGGCTTTGTTTGACCCTGGTTTTACATATTCCTATGTTTCTTCATATTTTGTTGGTTTTCTAGATATGCTCCGTGAGTCTCTAGTCACCTCTGTTCATGTGTCAACTCCGGTGGGTGATACTGTTGTTGTGGACCATGTGTATTGGTCATGCATGATATCTATTGGGGGTCTGGAGACTCGAGTGGACCTACTGTTACTCAGCATGGTCGATTTTGATGTGACATTGGGCATGGATTGATTATCTCTGTGCCATGCTGTTCTTGATTGTCATGCTAAGACCGTTACCTTAGCTATGCCGGGGTGTCCGAGGGTTGAGTGGAGAGGTCCTCTTGCGTTTATGCCTAGTAGGGTGATTTCCTACCTGAGTGCTCAGCGCATGGTTGAGAAAGGGTGTTTATCTTATTTGGCCTTTGTGAGGGATGTCAGTGGTGAGACTCCCACTATTGATTCAGTTCCTGTGGCCCTTGAATTTTCGTATGTGTTTTTCTTGCAAACCTGCCAAGCATGCCACCTGACAAGGATATTGATTTTGGTATTAATTTGGTTTCAGGCACTCAGCCTATTTCTATTCCACCTTATCATATGGCACCAACGACGCTAAAGGTATTTAAGGAGAAACTTCAGGAACTCCTGGATAGGGGTTCATTCTGCCTAGTGTGTCACCTTGGGGTGCACCAATGTTGTTCGTTAGGAAGAAGGATGGGTCCATGCATATGTGTATCGATTATCGGCAGCTGAATAGGGTTACGGTGAAGGGCCTGTATCCCTTGCCCTGCATTGATGATTTGTTTAACCACCTTCAGGGAGCTAGAGTGTTTTCCAAGATTGACTTGAGATCTGGGTATCATCAATTGCAGATTCAGGATTCTAACATTCCGAAGACTGCTTTCTGGACCAGATATGTTCATTATGAGTTCTTGGTTATGTCATTTGGGCTAACTAATGCCCCAGCTGCGTTCATGCAATTGATGAACATCGTGTTTCAACCTTACCTTGATTCCTTCGTCATTGTGTCCATTGATGACATCCTAGATTATTCTCGTAGCCAGTAAGAGCATGCTCAACATTTGAGAGTTATGTTATAGAGGTTTGGAGAGGAGAAACTTTATGCGAAATTCTCCATGTGTGAGTTTTGGCTTGGTTTGGTAGCTTTCTTGGGGAACGTGGTGTGTAGTGAGGTTATTCAGGTTGATTCGAAGAAGATAGAGGTGGTGCAGAGTTGGCCCAGACTGTCCTTAGCTACAGAGATTAGGAGTTTCCTTGGTTTGGCGGGATATTACCGTCGCTTTGTGGATGGATTCGCTTGTATTGCTTCGCCTTTGACCAGATTGACCTAGAAGGGTGCTCTATTCAGATGGTCTGATGAGTGTGATGAGACTTTTAGAAGCTCAAGTCAGCATTGACTACAGCTCCAGTACTAGTTTTGCCTGATGATCCGGGTTCTCACATAATCTATTGTGATGCTTCTAGAGTTGGTTTGGGAGCGGTATTGATGCAGGACGGTATGGTGATTGCCTACGCGTCCAGAAAATTGAAGGTGCACGAGAAGAATTATCCAGTGCACGATCTTGAGTTAGCTGCCATTGTTTACGCCTTGAAGATTTGGCTGCATTATTTGTCTGGAGTGCAGTGTGAGATTTTCACTGATCATCGTAGATTTCAATATCTGCTGAGGCAAAAGGACTTGAATTTGCGTCAGAGGAGATGGTTAGAGCTCCTTAAGGATTATGACCTCACTATCTTATATCATTCGGGGAAGGCCAGTGTAGTGGCCGATTCCTTGAGTCGCAGAGAAGAGAGTTTGGGGAGTCTAGCCTACCTTCCAGTAGCAGAGCGGCCATTAGCCCTTGATGTTCAGGCCTTATCAGGTCAATTTGTGAGATTGGATCTATTAGAGGCCCCGCGGGTGTTGGCTTGTGTAGCCTCTAGGTCTTCTCTTTATGATCAGATTAGAGCATGCCAGTATGATGATCCATATTTGCTTGTTCTTCAGGACGGGGTCCGTCGCGGTGATGCCAGGGATGTGGTTATTGGTGATGACCGGGTCATAAGGATGCATGGTCGGATTTGCGTGCCCAATGTAGATGGGTTTTGAGATTTAATTCTAGCAGAGGCTCATAGTTCGCGGTATTCCATCCATCCGGGTGCTGCGAAGATGTATCAGGATTTGAGGCAGCATTATTGGTGGAGGAGGATGAAGAAGGTTATTGTGGAGTTTGTGGCTCGTTGTCTCAACTTTCAGCAGGTTAAGTATGAGCACCAAAGACTAGGTGGATTGCTTAAGAGATTTGATATTCTGGAGTTGAAGTGGGAGCGAATCACCATGGACTTCGTAGTTGGACTCCCACAGAATTCAAGGAGGTTTGATGCTATATGGGTTATTGTGAATCGGCTGACCAAGTCCGCGCACTTCATTTCTGTTGGTATTACTTATTCTTCGGAGAGGTTAGTTGAGATTTATATCAGGGAGATTGTCCGATTGCATGGGGTTCCAGTTTCTATCATTTTCGACATAGGCACTTAGTTCACATCTCAGTTTGGAGAGCCGTGACGAGAGAGTTGGGTACTCAGGTTAGTTGAGCACATCGTTTCATCCTCAGACCGATGGGCAGTCGGAGCGTACGATTCAGATTTTGGAGGATATGCTGCGTGCTTGTGTGATTGACTTTGGTGGGTCATGGGACAAGGTTCTGCCACTGGCGGAGTTTGCATATAACAACAGATATCAGTCGAGTATCCAGATAGCTCCGTATAAGGCTTTATATGGTAGGAGGTGCAGATCTCCGGTTGGTTGGTTCGAGCCGGGAGAGGCTAGGATACTGGACACAGACTTGGTTCAGGATGCATTGAGTAAGGCGAAGTTGATTCAGGAGCGGATTCGTACGGCGCAGTCTAGGCAGAAGAGTTATGCGGACCGGAAGGTCCGAGATGTGTCTTTCATGGTTGGGGATAAGGTGTTGCTGAAGGTGTCGTCCATGAAGGGTGTTGTGAGATTCGGGAAGAGGGGGAAGCTTAGTCCCAGGTTCATTGGGCCATTTGAGGTGCTTCAGAGGGTTGGGGGTGGCTTATAGGCTTGCTATGCCTCCCATTTTATCGAGTATTCATCTAGTATTCCATGTTTCGATGCTCCAGAAGTATGTTGGTGACCCTTCCCATGTTTTGGACTTCAGCACGGTTCAACTCGAGGATGATATGTCATATGAGGTAGAGCCAGTGGCTATTTTGGGTCGACATTTCAGGAAGCTAAGGTCTAAGGATATAGCTTCAGTGAAGGTTCAGTGGAGAGGGCAGCCGGTGGAGCATTCCACTTGGGAGACCGAGCGGGAGATGCGGGGAAAATATCCTAACTTATTCGAGACTCCAGGTATGTTTGTAGACCCATTTGAGGACGAACGTTTGTCTAAGAGAGAGGGGGGGGGGGTGTAACGACCCGGCCGGTCTTTCCGTGAGATTTACCCAGTTTCCCCCATTTCTGCATTTTTTATATATTGCTAGCCTATTTTTGTTGTGTTGGGTCAGTTGGTTTGGGTCCGGAGTGGTTATGGTGAGAATTGAGGCATTTAGTCTCTTAAAGTAGCCTAATAGTTGAGAGAGTCAACTGAGAGTTGGCTTATTGCTGAACGACCTCGGAATGCGGATTTTATGGCTCGGATAACTTCGTTAGGTGATTTGGGACTTAGGAGTGTGTTCAGAATATTTTTGTAATGACCAGTGTAGAATTAGGCTTGAATTGGCGAAAGTTAGTTTTTGGCGATTTCCGGTCGGCAGTGGAAAATAGGCTATCATGGTCGGAATGGAATTGCGGAAGTTGGAGCAGGTTCATAATGTTATTTTTGATATTTCTGCAAAATTTCAGGTCAATTAGAGGTGTTTTGGTTGGCTTCGGCGTAGTTGGCAATATTTGAAAGTTTCAAAGTTCATAGCCTTGAATTTGATGTAATTTTGGTGTTTTCGTGTTGTTGTTTGTGTTTTGAAGGCTCGACTAAGTTGGAATAATGCTATGGGGTGTTTTGGTATGTTTGGTTTGGGCCCCGAGAGGCTCGAGGTTGATTTCGGATGGTTGGTGTGAGTTTCTGGTGTTGGCCGCACCTGCGGATGGATAGCCGCAGGTGAGATGTCGCAGGTGCGATGGGCCACGCGCAGGTGTGAAAAAGGCTAGGTAGGGGATTTTTTTCGCAGGTGCAAAGTTATGGTCTTCACAGCTGCGGAGGATTGGCTGCAGGTGCGAAATTGGTCCGTTAGTTGGACTTCCGCAGGTGCACACCTTGCACCGCAGGTGCGACTAAGTGTCCGCAGGTGCGGAAATGCTAGAAGAAACAGTATAAAAAGGGGCCTCCGTGAAAATTGTCTCATTTCGCCATTTTTGCATGCAGGTGAAACTCTTTGAAGGCAATTTGAAGAAGGGAACTCGAGATTCTTCAGTGAAGGTAAGTTCTCTGGTTATTAACACCATTTTTATGCTATTTTGTTCGGGCTAGGCTTGAAAATTGGAGGATTTAAGTAGGAAAGGGTTGGGAAGAAGGGGTGGAGAATTGGAATTTTCTTTTAAGGTTTTGGATTGTGATCCGATTGTGATGATTTTGGTATGAATAGAATCGTGGTTGGCCTAGGTTTCCAGTGATGTAAAAATTATTGAATTCCGAGACGTGGGCCTGGGGCTCGGGTTTGGGCGAATTTCAAGATTTCTTGTTTAATTTGATAGTTATCGACTGGGTTATGTTCCTTTGGTATATATTAATGCTATTTAACTTGTTTTGGATATATTAGGAGCAATCGGGAGCCAATTAAAGGGTCAAGAGCATAGCGGACTAGTGTTGTGTCCCGGTAGAGGTAAGTAATGGTTATAAATCTTGTCCTAATGGTATGGAACCCCGGACTACATATTTCTCACTGATTTTAGACTGGCGCACATGTCGGATGACGAGTATGTGGCGCGCACTAATTTTTGGATTGGAGTAGGTCCTCTCCACGGCAACTAATTAGTTGCATATTTTCTCAAAACCTTATGTTAAATTATGTTCTAAAGATTTGTGAAATATTTGAGATATAAGTAGTGTTTGGGGCCTCGCGCCGATCTATTTAGACCCCTTGGGGGCTTTTCACTGTTGTTTTTCCTCACTATTTGTTGATGATTTCACTCAGCCACATTGTTCTTACGGTTTTCCAAACTCAGCCTGATTTACACTACTTTGAAATTTAAAATGATGTTTTGGGTCGAGTACTCTGTTTTATTGATTCGCTCGAGGGGCCTTTCGAGTGGTTCTGCTGAGTGAGGCCGAGGGCCTGATTGTGAGGTGCTGACTGATGATTTGGTGCTGAGTGATATTAGCGCTTGGGCTGAAGGAGACCCTCCGGAGTCTGTACACACCCCCAGTGAGCGCACCGAGTGCCGAGTGACGAGCGATTGGGAGGCATGAGTGACTGTGAGGTGCTGAGTGATTATGAGGTGCTGAGTAACTGTGAGGCATGCCCGAGGGGCTTATTATGATACATGTTTTTGCCCAAGGGACTACTTATGATTTTACTACTTTCATTTTCATACTAAATCTTTTGGTTTGAAGTTGTTAACAATATGCATTCTTTAAAGGACTTTTCTGAAGTTGGTTTTAAGGCATGATGATTTCGTATATCAATGTTTATACTATTGCAAAAGTAAGGTTGTGTATATTGTGATTTGATGGCATTGATTTTATGTGTTTCCTTTCCGCTTAGACTTGATTTATTTTCATTACTACTGAGTTGGCGTACTCACATCACTCCCTGCACCTCTGTGTGCAGATTCAGGTGCAGATATCGAGCATTAGCTGTTTATTCCGTGCGGAGCCAGATTGCGGGATACAGAGGTTGTTGTTCAGTGTCCGCAACATCTCTGTTATCCCTTCTTGTTGTATCTAGCTTTCATTAAGAGGTTTTGTATTATAATAGTATATCTGGCTTATTCTTCTAGATGCTCATGACATGTTGGCTCCGGGTTTTGGGGTTGGTGGCATTGTGTATTGGCCTACTTTATTCAGTAATCTCTGTATATTTTATGAAATGCTTGGAACTTGATTGGGATTTTTAAGGAAATTGCGAACATGTGGTAGTTGGCTAGCCTAGTTCCACGATAGGCGCCATCGCGGTCTTAGGATTTGGGGTCCTGACAATATTTGAACAATAACCAACAACACCTCACAACCTCAATATTAGATAAGGCTAACTCATAATAAAGGAAACAATCTTCAATAATGAGTATAAAATAACGGGAGTCAACGATTAAAGGGAACATGAACAATTAATTCAACACTGATAATTAACAGCGAAGAGATAACATGGGAGAATAAAGAAGCAAGAAGTTTGACTAAAGCATGGGAGCACTTTACCAAGTAGGATGTACGATAACTACTAAACAATTCAACTAAAGCATTTAAGGATAGTCCATCACAATTAAGGACGATTTAACTATGAGAATCTAGAACATAATATGGAATTTTAATTAAGCATGAAAATAGTCCAAGTAGCATAACCGATCAAATTCTATGTATAACCTGTATACCTACTCGTCACCTTGCATATACGGATTTAACTTAGCACAATTGAATCAAAGAATACCAATCTTAAGGGGTAGTTCCCTCACACGAAGTTAGGAAAGACACTTACGTCGAATACGCCTATTCACAACTCGAAAATAGCTTTTCCCTTAAAGCCCTCCTCCACACGGCTCAAATCAATCAATTGACTCAATAACATCAAACAATGCCAGGGAATTCAATTGCAATAGATAATTGTAATATTTTTACACTTTTTCCCAAAAAATCAACAAAAGTCAACTCGGGGCTCGCCCGATCGAAACCCGGGTCCAATGGTAGATTATGTATACCCATGACCCCATGAGTTCATATATGTGATTGGTTTAAAAATTTGAGTCCAAATCGACTCTCAAAAATCAATTTCCTATTTTTCAAAAGCATGACAAACATTCAAAAATTTATACTTTGATTCACATGATTTTGATGTTAAAATCTAAGATAAGTTGATGGAATATGATTAGAAATATATTAGGATCACTTACCCAAGGTTTGTAGGTGAAAATCCCCTCTCAAAGTCGTCTTCTACCGAGTCTAGCATTAGAAATTAGAGAATGAACTCAAAAATCCCATCCCCCATCTATTTGTCTGGTCGCATATGGCGCATTTGCAAACCCCACATATGCGAAGTCCTCCCATATATGTTGTCATCGCAATACAATGTATAGTATGCAATTGCGAACAATGGACCCTCAACAAATGGGATCATGATGATCGCAAATGCGAAGAAGATTTCCCTAGGTACACTTTGCAAACGCGAACACAGGGTTTGCAAATGCGAACCCAGCAAACTTGGCAACCTACACAAATATGAATCCAGACCTCGCAATTGCGGGATCTGAAGCCTGCACCAAAAACAGATACACTAGCTATTTTCCCAAGTCCAAAACCACTCTAAAGTCTATCTGAAACTCACTCGAGCCTCCGGGGCTCCAAACCAAACATGCACATGAGTCCAAAAATATCATACGAGCTCGCTCGCGCAATTAAAACACAAAGATAACACCTAGATGTATGCATTGGACACCAAAACGAAGGATATTTTCAAAGAAACTTAAGAGCTTTTAGTTTTACAACCAGACATACAAATCACGTCAAATCAACTCTGATTTTCACCAAATTTTGCAAACAAGTCATAAATAGTGTAATGAACTTATACCAAATTCCAGAACCAAGATCTGAACCTGGTAGCAACAAAGTCAAACTATGGTCAAACTTGGCATTTCTTCAAGCCTTTAAACTTCTAGTTTTCAACAAATGGTGATCGTTCAAGCTTGGGACTTTCGAATTTGATTTCGTGCATACGCCCAAGTCCCCAATCACGATACGGACTCAGCGAGGCCGTCAAAATACTGATCTGGGTCTGGTTGCTCAAAATATTGACTGAAATCTACTCGAATGAGTTTTAAAGCACGATTTACATTTTTGACAATTTTTCACATACAAGCCTTAAGGAAAAAGACATGGACAATGCATGCAAATTGAGGAAGGCTAACAGAGAAAATCAGAGTTTCGGAACATAGAATTGAGGGTTTAAACTATAAATGACCTATCGGTCATCACAAATTTGATTTTGGGACTTGGAATAGGTATGTTATGTAATTTAGAACTTTTTGCAAAATTTGGCGTCGTTTGGAGTTGATTTGATAGGATTCAGATGCTTAGCTAAAATTTTAGAAGTTCTTGAAAAAACTCTTTAAAAATCATGCATTTTTAGAGTTTACTTCGTTGTTTTAGATGTTATTTTTGTGTTTTGACCCTGCAAGGGAGGTTGCATGATGTTTTTAGACTTGTATGGGTGTTTGGTTTGGATCCCCAAGGTCTTGGGTGAGTTTCAAACACTTAGCGTAGTGTTGTTAGAATTGAATTGCTAGTTTTTCTGCACATGCCCTCAGATCCCGCATTTGTGATATTCTTGATTGCAATTACAAAGGTAGGCCATGTCTGCTGGGTTCACAATTGTGTGTTCACATTTGTTAAGGTCTTCTAGGATGGGCTAGGTTCGCAGTTGTGATGATCTTGTTGCAATTTTGAGGGCAGCAGGGGTCGCAAATGCAATGCCATCTTCGCATTTGTCAAGAGTTCCCCCAGACTTTAGTGCCGTAATTACTAGGCTTTATTCGTAATTGTGAGGGTTTGCAATTACGAACCTATGTTGCAATTGCGACATCTACAACTAATAAAATAGTCGGGAGACATGATTTTTGAGTTCATTCTCTCATTTTTGAACCCCAGACTCGGTATAAGACAATTTGGAGAGGGGATTTTCACCTAAAACCTTGGGTAAGTTATTCTAATCTGTTTCTAATCATATTCCATCAACATATCTTAGATTTTTACATTAAAATCATGTGTATCAAAGTAGCAATTGGTGAAACTTTCCTAATCTTTTGAAAAATAATAAATTGAGTTTTGAGAGTCGATTTGGACTCGAATTTTGAAACTAATTATAAATATGAACTCATGGGGTTATGGGTCAACGGAATTTACCATTGGACCCGGGTTTTGAACGGGCGAGCCTCGGGTTGAATTTTGTTGATTTTTTATGAAAAGTGTAAAAATATTAACTTTATTTATTACAATTGAATTCCCTAGAGTTATTTGATGATACTAAGTCAATTTTTGTTAGATTTGAGTCGTGTCGAAGGTGTTTTTAAGGGAAAAGATATTTTCGAGTGTTGAATTGGCTTAGTTGAGGTAAATATCTTGTCTAACTTCGTGTGGGGAAACTACCCCTTAGGATTGGTATTGTTTGATTCAATTATGCTAAATAAATCCTTGTACGCAAGGTGACGAGTGGGTACACGGGTTTTACGTAGTATTTGACCAGTTTAGGCTATTTAGACTATTTTCATCCTTTAATTGAAATGCCATATTATGTTCTAACTTCTCGTAGTCAAATGATCCTTAATTGTGTTATACTATCCTTAAATACCTAAGTTGACTTGCTTAGTATTTGTTTTACATCCTACTTGCTCAATTGATCCCATGCTCCAATGCTTTAGTTGAACTTGTTGTCCCCTTTTTTGTTACATGTTATCTCTTCATAGTTAATTATCATTGTTTGAATTAATTGTTCGTGTTACCCCTTTACTTGTTGACATCCATTACTTGAGACTCATTGTTTAATATTATTTCCTTTATTATGAGTTAGTCTTATCTAATATCGTGGTTATACATTATTTTCTCATTGTTAAATTATTTGGTGTTGAAGTTCTGAAAGTCGTTAATACGTTGAGGCGATGTTGGTTATTGTTGAAACATCTATCATATTGGGAATTTTTTATCCATTATTGTTGTTGATATTCTTGTGTACGTTGCGGTTGAGCCATCAGCTATTGTTGTCGAAATACTGATATAGTTGTTGTTGGCAAGTTATGATATATAGGAACTTGTGGTGCGAGTTGTTATTGTTATATGATATTAATGTACATGCGGCGGTATAAGGCTTGGGTTGATGTGCTTGCAGCGGTATAAGGTTGGACTTATGTGCATCATTGCTTGTATGGGAAAGCCACACGACGTTATAAGGTGGGCTACAGTGCGGGTAACTATTTTGGGAAAATTTATTTCGAAAGCTATTTTAAAACGTAAGGCTCATGCTGCGGTATAAAGAAATATTGTGATTGAAATTGAGAAATGTGAATATGCGGCGGTACATCGATTGTGATTCTTTATTATATGAGGCGGTACTTCAGTTGGACTTCATTAAACACGAGGCGATGCATCGTTGTGTTTCTTATTGTTTGTTTCATGTTCCAAAGTATTTGTAATGCTTCGTTTCAGGTATTATGACCCGTGGGCATGGTCAAAATGGAATTTCAGGAAGTTTAGAGTCGGTTTTGAAAGAAAAGTTCCCATTTCAGAAGACTTGAGTTGGTGAAATCAACTAAGATTGGAATTTTGAGTAAACGATGTTCGAATCACGATTTGAAGGTTCCACCAGGTTCGTATGATGATTTCGGACTTGGGTGTATGTCCGGATCGGGTTTTGGATAATCCATGAGCGCTTCGGCGTATATTATAGACGTTAGCATTTTAGAAGGATTTTATTAATTTGGGGTTGGAGTGCATATCAGTGAGGTTAATGTCCGTTTATGATTACGAGTCTGGGAATAGCTTCGTATGGTGATTCTGGAGTTGGGAGCGCAATCGGAAGTTAATTCGGATGTCCGGAGGTCATTTTGAAGTCATTTGGCTAAAGATAGAAATTTGGAGGTTTTTGAGAAATCTGACCGAAAGTGGAAGTTTTGATATCGAGGTCGGAATGCGATTCCAGAAGTTTGAGAAGGTCCGTAATATTTAATATGACTTGTGCGTAAAATTTGAGGTCAATCGAACGTGATTTGATAGGTTTCGGCATCAGGTGTAGAAGTTTGAAATTCTAAGTTCTTAGAGACTTGGATTTGAGTGCGATTCGTAATTTTGGCATTGTTTGATGTGATTTGAGAGCTCGAGAAAGTTCGTGACATGTTTTGGGGCAGGTTGGTATAATTGGACGGGGTCCCGGGAGGCCTCGTGTAACGACCCGGCCAGTCGTTTCGAGAATTTAGCCCCGTTTCCCCCGTTCCTGCTTCATTTTATGTGGTTCAGCTTAATTTGTGTATGTTTTGGGTTGGTTGGTTCGGGTTTAGAGTTGTCATGGTGAGCATTGCGGAAATTAGTCTCTCAAGGTAGCCTAATGGTTGAGAAAGTCAACTGAGAGTTGACTTATTGGTGAACGACCTCGGAATGAGGATTTTATGGCTCATACTTCGTTAGGTGATTTGTGACTTAGGAGTGTGTTCAGAATATTTTTGTGATGTCCGGTGTAGAATTAGGCTTTAATTGGCGAAAGTTAGTTTTTGATGATTTTCGGTCGGCAGTGGAAAATAGGCTATCGAGGTCAGAATGGAATTCCGGACGTTGGAACAGGTTCGTAATGTCATTTTTGATATGTCTGTAAAATTTCAGGTTATTCAGAGGTGTTTTGGTTGGTTTCGACGTAATTGGCGAAATTTGGAAGTTTCAAAGTTCTTAGGCTTGAATTTGATGTAAATTTGGTGTTTTCGTGTTGTTTTTTGTGTTGCAAAGGCTCGACTAAGTTTGAATGAGTTTATGAGATATGTTGGTATGTTTGGTTGAGGCCCCGAGGGCCTCGGGTGTGTTTCGAATGGTTAACGGACCAAATTTTGGCTTGAATTCTAGGCAGATTGCTGCTGGTGTAAGGTTCTGGTTTTCTTCTACGTGATCGCGTGAGGATGTTTGCGATCACGTATGGTTAATTGCTGAGGCAGGATTTTTTTTAATCGCGATCGCGTGGAATGGTTTGCGATCGCGTGAGTATGAGTGTTTGGTCAGTGCGATCACGTGGTCTTGTTTGCGATCGCTTAGAGTTAAAGGGGCGCGTGAGTGAGTTGAGATTTGTTCTTTGCGATCGCGTGGAATGGTTTGCGATCGCGTTGGTTTAAGTCTTGATGAATCGCGATCGCGTGAGGTTGCCTGCCATCGCGTAAGGTAAATTGATGGGGCGGCAAGTTTGTTTTTCGCGATCGCGTGCCAATGTTTGCGATCGCAGTGAAGGAATTATTTTAGCTGGGCAGAATGTTTAAAAGGCCGGAAGTGTGAATTTGGTTGTCCCTTTCTCCATATTTACATGAGAGCTTTTTAGAGGGAATTGAAGGGGAATCAAGGAAAATCACTTGGAGGTAAGGTTCTTAACTTCATAACTCGTTTTTATGACAATTCATAAGTGATTAAACCATAAAATTTCTGGAATTGAACCAAAGTTGGGGAAGAAGGGTACATGAAAAATTTATTTTTCTTTTGAGGATTTTAGTGGGATATTGTGGTCCAATTTTAGTATTCTTGGTATGCATAGAATCATGGGAGGATGTAAAAATTATTGAATTCTGAGATGTGGGACCGGGGATCGGGTTTGGCCGAATTTTGAGATTCTTGTGTAATTTGATAATTGTCGATTGGGTTGTGTTCCTTGGGTATATATTGATGATGTTAAGTTGGTTTTGGCTAGATTCGGAGAAATCGGGAGCCAATTTGAGAGGCAAAGGCACAGGGGACTAGTGTTGTGGCCCGGTAGAGGTAAGTAATGGTCTTAAATCTTGTTCTGATGGTATGGAACCCCGGAATGCATTATTTTCTTACTGAATTTGGAATGGCGCACATTTCGGATGACAAATATGTGGTGCGTACTGATTTTTGGATTGGACTAGGTCCTCTCCGCGGCGACTAATGAGTTGCATATTTACTCAAAATTTTATGTTAAATTATGTTCTAAAGATTTGTGAAGTATTTGGGCTATTAGCCGTGTTTGGGGCCTTCTGTCGATCTGTTTAGACCCTTTGAGGGTGTTTTACTGCTGTTTTCCTAACTACCTGTTGATGGTTTTACTCAGCATCATTGTGCATACTGTTTTATTTGAAACTCAGCCTGATTTACACTACATGAGCATTAAAATGATGTTTTCAAGTCGAGTACCCCGTTTTATTACTTCGCCGGAGGGCTTTACGAGTGGTTCCACCGAGTATGGCCGAGGGCTAAGAGTGATTGTGAGGATATGATACGCCACGAGGTGGCTTGATATTAGCCCTTGGGTTGAAGGAGCCCCTCCGGAGTTTGTACACACCCCCGGTGAGCGCACCGAGTGCGAGTGGCGAGTGATTGGGAGGCATGATTGACTGTGAGGTGCTGAGTGATTGTGAGGTGCTGAGGGTTTGTAAGGCATGCCCGAGGGGCTGATTATGAAACATGTTTTTGCCCGAGGGTCTACTTATGATTTTACTACATTCATTTGCATACCTAATCCTTGTTTTAAAGTTGTTAAAAAGGTGCATTGTTTCAAGGACTTTTGTGAAGTTGATTTCTAAGGCATGACAATTTCGTATATCTATGTATACTATTGGAAAGTAAGGCTGCGTATATTGTGACTTGATGACATTGATTTTTATGCGATTCCTTGCTACTTATACTTGATTTATTTCCATTACTACTGAGTTGGCATACTCACGTTACTCCCTGCACCTCTGTGTGCAGATTCAGGAGCAGATATCGAGCATTAGCTTTTATATATA